>JAAEAF010002679.1:0-79202 GCA_011037195.1 Triatoma infestans | reverse complement strand
TTTCATTTATAGATGGATGAAAATCCAAAACCTGTCAGGAATAAAAGGAATATGCATGCTATGACGGATAAAATACTAGATGTTATTCAACATTGCGGACTTATTCAATATTTTAAAACATATGCGATGTTTTACTGCCACCAATTATCAATAAAATAATTTAATTGACTAATACATTATAGTGTTTTAACTTGCTGTATATGTAAATAATAAAAGTAAATCGTGTCATTTTAAACAATAATTAATTCTCCATAATATTATGTTAATAACATTTTAGAAATAGAATTAAATAAACAATAGCGGTATCACATAAGAGTGTTATAGCAAAACTGTTTGTGAAATGTGTAATTAAGCAGCGTATTCAAATGATCATAACTAATTAATTCAGCTTTAATGTGAGTTTTCTTACAGTATTTGAAATAATTCTCGAAAATACATTCCATACACTTGGATAATGATACAAAACTAAGTACAATATCTAGGTCTCTTTACAAGCGAACAGCTCCCTTACATTCTTCTTCCTTCCTAACACTATATTTGCATATATAAATACACATACCTATACATATTTACTAGAATATCCAATAATAATAATAAACTTAGATTTTATTATCATAGCGGTTTTATATGGTTATCCCCCCTATTGCTATAAATATTGTTCTTGTGTTTTTTATTACCTCATTTACGATTGTAAATTTGTAATTAGTCTGCACCGTACCGTAAACAACATAGAGATTTATAAGTCTAGTTCTACTCACTCTTAGTCTTAGTTAAGAGGAAGTATTGTAAGCGTGCCAAATTTTCGATATCCAGTTTTCACCGGAAATATCCGTTTTGAGGTTGCCTGAGTCCAAAAAAGTGGTTTTTTGAACATGGTGTGTGTGTGTGTGTATGTGAACCGCATAGTTCAAAAACGAAAAATCATAGAAATTCCAAACTTGATATTCCGTTTAGGTATCACCATGGGATCCGACAATGGATCATCTGTCAAAATTCCTCAACCGGAATTACCACTCTACAAGTTTTTTTTTTTTTACTTTGTTGCTATTTTCTCAAAAATGGCTCTGAAGATTATTTTGGAACTTGGTATATCAAGTACATACGTATACAAAGAGCTACAAGTTTATTTGAAACATTTCTCGGGGAAAATTATTTAATGGTATTTTCGGGGGAGGTACAGTTTACTATACAATTCTGTCATCTAAATAATATTAACACTAACTTGAAAGGTGTTTGTATCTGCTCGGACAGCCAGGCTGCGCTGAAAGCGCTGAGTTCATGTGTCTTCACTTCCAGGTTGGTGTTAGAATGTTCTAAAAGACTGGAAGAGCTTTCTTCTCTGAAGGATGTGCTTCTAGTCTGGGTGCCAGGTCACATGGGAATTTTTGGGAATGAGGAGGTGGATAGGTTTGCCAAATTAGGCGCCTGTCGTCCTTTCATTGGTCCCGAGCCTGCTGTTGGCGTGTCTTCCATCAGTGAGTCGTTGCTGTGTTTTTCACGGAGCGCTCTCACGCATCTGGTTGGATCTCTTACTGGACATTGTGGTTTAAGGAGACATCTCTACATAATGGGGATCATGCCCCGGATCCATTTTGTAGAGTCTGTGAGACAGAGGAAACACCCATCTATCTTATGACTGATTGCCTGGGTGGTGAAGAAATTAGGTTCAGGACATTTGGTCGGAATAGGATGGCTGTGGAAGAGCTTAGGCTATTTCCGCTTAAGGTTGTTGTCCGATTTATTCGGACTGCGGTGAATCTTAGATGGATTAGATCCGGGTCTGGATTTTTGTTCTAGAACCGGTTCGTTGTTGTTTTTCTTGGGGTAGCTATATGGGGCCAGTGAGGCTTTGGATAGCGTAGGGTTTCCCTTCCCACAGACAAATAATAATAAATAATATTAATTAGCATTAAAGATGTTGTTGAAATTCCGAGTTTGAAGGAAATCGGATGACTGGAAGTGTGTTTTATTTTTCAGTTTCCTACTATTTTCTCTGAACGGCTCCAACGATTTTCTTTAAACTAGAAATATGAACTACACATATAAAGTTCTACAACTTTTATTTGCAACATTTCTCCAGGAAAATTCATTTAAGGGGCTTTTGAGGGAGGTGTGGTGTTTTTTTCTCTAAAGTGCTATCATAGGTGATAATACAATTCTATCATCCAAACAAAATTAATTAGAAATAAACAGATGGCCAATATTCAGAGTTTCAAGAAAATTAGTAAACCGGAAGTGCGCTTTTATTGAACAGTTTTTAGTTTTCGACGAACTTTATTGTATAGTAACTATAAAATTTGTCAATTTCAATTTTGAAAACTAGAGTAAGAGAAAGTTGTGAGAGTGTTTCACACCAGATTTTTTTTTATTATTGTATGCTTTCATTATTTTTGTAAACCTGCTTGCAAGGATTCTATGACAATGTGGGAATTTTCAATTTCTGAACTTTTGTTCTCGGTTTGAACATTACTGAATCTCAAACATTTTTATTCGAAAAAGTTTCAAGACAAGAAACTCCAGACAGTGTTCTCTCGTTACAGACAACACTGTCCCATCACCTGACAGTGTGGCTGTAGAGGCTGCTAGGAAGAAAAAATATAAGGGTTGCACAGCGGGAATGGAACCCGGGACCTCCCTTGGGAGTCCATTATGCTAACCACTTAGCTATTTCTTTCTCTATTATTATTATTATAATTATTATATTATTATTATTATTATTATTATATGCAAGTATATAATTGGCAGCAATATTTAATGGCAAGAAAATTAAACATTATTTTCCTCTCTGCCAAATAAAAACTGATTTAATGAATGCAAAAAAAGTGACGAGAAACTATGGGTAATTAGAAAGTTTTCAAATTATAATATAAAAACAATAAAAATTCATGCATATTGCACATTGATAAATAGTGAGGAGAGAAGTAAAATTATGGAGTATCAAATAAAATCTAGTAACTATTTGTGATAAAACCATTTTTAAATTAAATTAAACATTAGTTGCATAAATTAATGCATTTATTCACTATCATTATTTTAAAACATTCAATATTCCAATATTAGAAGTGAGAAGTGAAATTGATTATTAATAGTTGAACCAATCAATATATAGCATCAATTGTAGAAAGAGTCTATAATCCAATATTCATAATGTTTTATGAATGTATACTCTCTCTATCACTCAATGTACAATCGTAATTTATTTATTTCATTTCAAATTTTCATTGGACAGTACTGATTTTTCCATATCATTTTTTTTTTTTTTGTTATAACCAAAAAATGATAAAAGATTTATTTATTTAAAAGTTTTATTGATTATTTGTGAGCAACTATACTTCAAGATAACAATAAGCAAATTGGATACAAATAAAAGGCGTGTCAATCAAGGATAATGATCATCCAGTAAGAGTGAAATAACCATTAGTCTACCAAATAGATAGTCGAGAGGTCGACACATTTTCAACATGTTCGAAAATTGGGAGAGTAATGTCGTAGGGGAATGGAATTGCTGCAAGAGGATTAGGATGTGATTGACAGTAATTATTAGTTGTATTTATAGTAATGAGATTTGTCAAATTTATATAAAATTGGAGTAATAGAATCTGTATAGTTAATATAAAGGAATTAGAGATTCCTAAAGTGGCGGGTGTGTGGGCTTACATTTAATAGAGAGCTTTATATGCTCGTTAGAAAAGTTTTGCACATTGGATTTACTATTTCTGTCTAGGTTCTCTTAGCCTGCAGATATATATCATGTCAATTTATTTCGAATTACTTGTCTATCAGTTATCGATAACACTGCTTAAACAAAGTAATTGTGCATAACTATTTATTCTTTAGTTTAAGATATTTTATTGTGATACTCTTATGATTCCAGAATATATCCTGAACTGCAAGATGAGTTATTGGTGTGATAGGAGATAAAAATGAAATAGTACATGCCATTACCTTGAATATTGTGCTAGGTATGAAATCAAATAATAGCTAAAGTAATCAGAGACATTTTCCGTGGTAGCCTGCTTTATTTTGTGGTCATCGAGCGGTTTCGGGCGTTCGCCCATCTTCAGGATACGTTTTTCAGACAGTGTGACAACACAGACTTGCACAGAGCAAATTCAGTTTTACACACTGATTGGTGTTTTTAACTGTATTTAAAACTAAACTCTTAAACTAGGTCAAGGAGTATGGTCAGCTGGGTGGGAAAACACGTGTTTGTAATTGCGTTTTGAAATTTGTTTGCGTAGTACTTTCCAAAGTCCTGTAAACCAACAAACAAAAATAATTGTTGAAAATGTGGATGGGTCCGCAATGCTGGATAACATCTGGTATATTATTATCAGTCGTAGCATACATATTTATATTGTTCCTGACCGG
Source organism: Triatoma infestans (assembly GCA_011037195.1). Classification (NCBI taxonomy): domain Eukaryota; kingdom Metazoa; phylum Arthropoda; class Insecta; order Hemiptera; family Reduviidae; genus Triatoma; species Triatoma infestans. Next base: position 74,831 of record JAAEAF010002679.1, on the reverse strand, counting down.
TTTCGGATTTTCATCCATTGTCAGAGTATATATGTACAACATTCATTCAACATATATGTACAACATTCCACTCTTCCCACAATAGCAACAGAAACGCAATTACATTATACATGCAGAAGTGCAAACATAGATGCACCAAATAGTTCTTACACAGATTTTAGTTTTAGGTTAGTTTTAAATCTGCTACACTTATACTTATACACTGTGAGGTAGAAGAGGAATCCGGAATAAGTAAGTAAGTTATATCTGCTAGTTGTATATATAGGGTGACCAGAGTTATATGCTCCACCCACTTTTTTTTTAAACGGCGGGAAATTTCGAAAAAATAGAAAACTCGTATTTAATCATTTTTAGTCTAGTTTATTTTCAGTGATTGAACCATTTTTTTATACCCCAATATCCCGAGATACAGCATCCAACTTTTTTTTTTCAAATGGAACATTATATTTTTTTTTGCATATTTTTATAGTAATTGAGCCTCTAAAAAAAAAAAAAAAAAAAAATTTAAAATCGGTTAGGTTTTTCAAAAGTTATGGCAATTTAAAATATGAAAAACAAATTTCAGTTTAATGTCAAAATTACCTATTTTTTCTTTAAAGAAGCTCTTCAAACTGGGCACCATCAACGGATAGGCAAGCCAAAGCTCTGGACTCCCACGCTCTGTTTGTAGCAGCACTTAGGTGGCAAAGTCAACATCTAGGCAGGATAGAGTTATTCGACGTTCCATATCTTCGACTGAAGCCACGGGATTAAGGTTACTGTACACTTTATTTTTTAGATATCCCCACAAAAAATGCACAATTTTATGGACTGATGAATCAAAGTTTACCAACAATGGCCTTCTTAATCGTTGGAACTTTAGAATATGGACAGAAGAAAATCCACAAGTTACCTTCGCCACACGCCATTAGGTTGTTTTTTCTACAAATGTTTGGTGTGGAGTTTGAGGAAATCAACTAATCGGCCCATACTTCTACAGAGGGAACTTAACTGGTGAAAGGTATCTAACTTTTTTAAGAGACATTTTGCCAGTTCTGCTTGAAGAAGTTCCTCTAAAACGTCGGCTAGATATGTATTTTCAACAAGATGGTTGCCCGGCACATAATGCGAGAGTTGTTCGACGTTACCTGGACAGAAATTTCCACGAAAAGTGGTTAGGAACTCATTGTCCGATCCAATGGCCACCTCGATCTCCGGACTTAACCCCAATGGACTATTTTTTGTGGGGATATCTAAAAAATAAAGAGTACAGTAACCTTAATCCCGTGCCTTCAGTCGAAGATCTGGAACGTCGAATAACTCTAGCCTGCCTAGATGTTGACTTTGCCACCTAAGTACTGCTACAAACAGAGCGTGGGAGTCCAGAGCTTTGGCTTGCCTATCCGTTGATAGTGTCCAGTTTGAAGAGCTTCTTTAAAGAAAAAATAAGATAATTTTGACATTAAACTGAAATTTGTTTTTCATATTTTAAATTACCATAACTTTTGAAAAACCTAACCGATTTTAAATTTTTATTTTTTTATTTTTTTAGAGGCTCAATTACTATAAAAATATGCAAAAAAAAATATAATGTTCCATTTGAAAAAAAAAAGTTGGATGCTGTATCTCGGGATATTGGGGTTTAAAAAAATGGATCAATCACTGAAAATAAACTAGACTAAAAATGATTAAATACGTGTTTTCTATTTTTTCGAAATTTCCCGCCGTTTAAAAAAAAAGTGGGTGGAGCATATAACTCTGGTCACCCTGTATATTAAAAAAAAAAAAAAAAAGGATGCGTGCGTATTTGGGTGATGTATGATGTATGCGAATGTTGTGTGGAATGCATAATAAAAAACTTAAATATAAAAAAAAAACATATTTAGGTTTACATGCTTGCGTGGATGGCATATGTGAATGTTGTGTGAATGCATATTGTGTGAAATATTGAGTGGAATGCATAATTATAAAAAATTAATTATAAAAATCGCTTAATTTTAAATTATGTTAGTTTAAATCGTTATTTAATTTAATTTTTAATTTATTTTTATATATTTTATGTTTAATTTTGACTAGTTAATTGTAATGTAAATCTCCCTCCAACATTTGAGTTTAAAAATTAGACCTCCACGTGTTGTTTCCATTGTAAAGAAAAAAAAAATTGCCCTTTAACAACCCAAACACCCAGCTGACCATACTCCTTGACCTAGTTCAAGAGTTTAGTTTTAAATACAGTTAAAAACACCAGTCAGTGTGTAAAACTGAATTTGCTCTGTGCAAGTCTGTGCTGTCAGACTGTCTGAAAAACGCATCCTGAAGATGGGCGAACGCCCGAAACTGGTCGATGACCACAAAATAAAGCAGGCTACCACGGAAAATGTCTCTGATGCTTTCCAGCTCTGCGGAACCAACCACCACAACAAATATCTAAAGAAATTTTTAATAATTCCAATACAATTATTTTTGGTATATTATCCGTCGTAGCATACATATTTATATTGTTCCTGACCGGTTTTGAATTTTCATCTATCGTGAGCACATTCATCAAGTTCGTGAAGAGAGTTCACTTCAATTTAATGTTCTGTTACACTCACATGTGTTGTATATAATCGTATGTATATGTATATGTATGTAAATGAATGTTGTACATATATACTTTGACGATGGATGAAAATCCGAAACCGGTCAGAACAATATAAATATGCATGCTACGACTGATAATATACCAGATGTTATCCAGCATTGCGGACCCATCCACATTTTCAACAATTATTTTTGTTTGTTTGTTTGCAGGACTTTGGAAAGTACTATGCAAACAAATTTTCAAAGTTGTTTTGGTGCTTGGTTCCGTACAGCTCGAAAGCATCAGAGACATTTTCCGTGATAGCCTGCTTCTTTTTGTGGTCATCAACCGGTTTTTTTTGGCGTTCGCCCATCTTCAGGATGCGTCTGTCAAACAGCGGGATAACATAGACTTACACAGAGCAAATTCAGTTTACACACAGACGCATCCTGAAGAATGGCGAACGCCTGAAACCGGTCGATGACCACAAAAAGAAGCCCCGGCTATCACGGAAAATGTCTCTGAAAATTTCCAAAGTATTATGCAAAAAAAATTTCTGGAAATCTGGGAAATTTAGATTCAGAAATATATTTCCTGCATAAACTACATTAGATAATTATGAGATTATAGCTTGAGGCATTGGCCTTCCAAAGGATCTTTCGTGAAAATGCACCCATTTAATCAGAGTACACTATTGAGCTCTCACCGAAGCTCTAACAAAATCCGAAAGAGCTTCGACCATTATCGTGTCCAGGCATCCCAGCTATTCCGACTTCCTAACATCAGCGCCCCTTATAATCTCCAAAAATAGAATTCTAATGCCAAATCATAAATACAGGTCTATTTTTCTCAGCAGTCTTTCCGGAAATTTAACGTTCAAACTTGCACAAAATTGTAAAAATTCCGAAAATATGTTTATCAATATATTAAAAACCTATATACTAGTGGAAAACTTACAATGAAAAACTTATATAATGGCATCACGCAAAACCATAATGACAATGCCATTATTACACACCGTAACCTGCCGAAAAAACATTAACACCCTTGAAAAACTATACTTTTCGTTGGAAAATGTAGATACTTCACTAACTGTTCTGTCTTGGTTATATATAAACAACTTTTGTAAGTTATATATATAAGTTTTATAGTTGTTTGCTGACCTAATATTATATAACTAATGAAAAAGTGGTTATTATTTCAGTAAGCGTATAAAGAAAACTAAGTTTTTATAACCAATAACCAAGAGTTAGTGTGGGTTATTTCTCTTATTTTTCTTCCTTTCTTTTAAAACTCAGTGATTACCACTGTAATAAGTACGTACTTGAAACTTTATATCACTTTCTAAAAACACATGACTTAACGTTGTTATAAAAACAATACACAAGTATGACCCAAACATGATGATCTTTACTTTAAAGTAAATCGAGCGCCCAAAAATGAAAGCACAAAAAATTGACTTTGACAAATTTAAGACGTGTTAGTAAAAAGAATAGTCAGTCATCCGCGCTAACAAAAGTCTTTGTATTATTTTTAATTCTTTATTCTATGGTATGTATTTTAGTGGTAGCTATTAATAGCAGAGAATTATCCATGATAGTGTCGTGGAAGAAACAAATGGAAAAACTGAAATAATTTTGGAAATAGATTTATGTTATGGATAATATAATTTTTAAAGGAAATTTGTACGTTGGCTGGAAAAGTGTCAAAATCCAGGTACAAGACACCCGTTACAAGAGAGGTCGGAAAACTCGGCCACTCTTTGTCTTTTAACCCCTTCTATCCATACCACTAAAATACATACCATAGAATAAGGAATTAAACAAATCATATTTAAAGAGCAAGTTTTAACTACAAAAACGAGCATTATTTCATCAGTCTGTTCCAAAGTAATCAACCAGTAATATTCGTCGCATTCAAAACGTCACTCTTGTTTTAAATTAAGAATATTTACGTGCAAGATTTTCTATATATTTATAAGCTTATTATTACGAATTATAATAAAGTATTTAAATTCATTTAGAGATAAATATATTTATTTTAAACCAGTGTTGACTTCTTGTATATATATCTTAAACACTTCTCACTTCTCCAAAACTTACACACACACACACACACACACATAACATATACCAATCACATTACAGTTGTAAAGAAATTTTAGTTAATTTGTGAAGTGATAGTGGAAGCGGCAAAGATAGTGTAATGACATGGCAAAGTCATTGACATCGGCAAAGTACGCCAAAGAAATAATCAACAAAGGGTGAAAACAGTAACACTGTTGGCCGCCGACAGCCGCGGTCAACCAAACAAACACAAAGCCTTTTCATCAATTCTCACATCAAAAAGGCAGGCACCGCGTTAAGTATGGCCACTAAATAAGGTCAGAAAACTACGAAGGTCGCACAAGGCCGCACACTAAGATATCTTGGTGTGAGTGTGAACAACAGTATATAAAAACCCTATGATATAAGACGAAAGGATTATTATATCATCTACGACCAAACTATACACGAGCGGCAATTCACAGTTATATTCAACTTATCATTGTCGTAGTTGTGCACTTTAGTTCGTTATTTTAACCATTCTAAATTATCAGCTATTTATCTTCTATTTATTATTAAGTATTTTATTATAGTTATTAGTTACCATTTATCACGTTTAAATTATTGTTAAAATACAGTTTATTTTTATATAAAAAACCGTTTAATAATTCGAGCACTAACTTCCAAATCTCTCAAACTAACTTCCGCCCTCTTCAAGACATCTGCTACTTCAGGAATCACACATCAAACGATTCCATTACATCTAATATCTGATTCCATTACAATAGTATGGATAATTGTAGAGTAGATTTATGGAAAATTCGTGATAATGGTTGTAGTTACAATTTATTAATCATTAGTGATAATGGTAGTAGTTCCAATTAATCATCATTGTACTACTGTACTACTGTACAGATCGCGAAGTGGTAGATTTAAGTAGTAATAATTGTAGTGCTCTGGTATACAGTGAAAGTATATATGGATTAGTTATAGAGTGTGGAGGTTTATAGCTAATGGAAGTGGTAGTTTTCGTATAGTGTAGTAGTAATGGTAGAGTTAGAGATAGTGGTAGTACTAGTTTATAGCTAATGGTTGTGGTAGTTATAGTATAGTGAAATATAATTAATGGTTCTGGTAGTGGTAGTTTATAGCTAAAAGAAGAGTTAGTTATAGTACGATAATAATGATAATATTTTATGGTAATAAAATGTTGAAGTTTGGCTTGAAATCATGATGATCAACATATTTAGCAAATACTGCAATTCTTTGTCAATTAAGAACTGTGAAAATTGCAGGATGAAAAAATTGTTTCATATGAGATTTTTGGTTAATTAAAAGAAATCTCTTTTTAATTAAATTAAGCTTTTATTTTCTTATTTTCAATCGTTTATAATTTTTCTTTTTCATCATTTTTTCTTTTAACAAATTTCATGAGAAAAAAATAATATGTTTAATTTGATTGAATAAAAAAAATATCTATTGTGAAACGCCGGACAACGTGATCTTTAATCACATTCTTGCTAAACATTTTCTACAATTCTGTAATATTTGCTGCAGTTTTTACATTTCTTATATGATAGAACCAATCACCGTTAAATTCGCCACACAAAAACTAGACTGAAAAATTGCATTAGCAACTGCTTCAAGGCGCCACCACTGAGTCTTCTAGCGCACGTCTACTACGCATTATCTCCCTTGTTACGGACACTTCCAATTTGCGAATGAGCTTCATTATTATTCTGATTTGTCTGTGAGGAGGGAAACCCTACGCTATCCAATGCCTCACTGGGCCCCATATAGCTACCCCCAAGAAAAACAAACCAGGTCTAGAACAAAAGATTGAACTTCAACTTTGGCTGTGAATTTCCCACTTAGATGTTGTGTCTAGCGGTAAAAGAAAATGAATAAAAATTTGACCATTTGTGAGCTTAAAGCTAGGCGCTGACATGCAACTTTTCGTTGTGCAACAGTTTAGTTGCAAAAATGAGTCCTACACAGTTAAATGATAACGCGCGCACATATCAACTGATGTGCAACTGTCAATTTAAGCAACTAAACAGTTTGTGTTTTGACACAAACTAAACGATGCGCAACTACGTGCAATTGTTTTGTATCATACAGGTTTTAATGTGTCTACGCTCACTTGTGATCAACAGTTGCAAGCTTAGTACGTTTAGTGACTGTGGAAAATGCCAGTTTGGTAGTAGGGTACGCTAGAGTCTATGAAACTCGAATTTATATTTTTTCGTATTGCCAGGAAATTGACCCTTGTGGTGATGTGAAATATTTTACAAAGTAGTCTGTTGTTGTTGACCCGTCATGAGTACCACGAATATTTGTGGCATTCATATTACTGAGGGGATATTTGTATCAAATGTACCTTCGTATTTTACACCATCTTTTTGTCGCACAACTTTTCCGGGTAAGACGTAAGTCTTGATATACTTTATGAAACTGTCCTATTAACAATCGTAGTGACATGATTGGATGTATCCACTATTTCTTCTTTATCCGAAAGTCCTTTCTCCGTTTTAATTACAAGAGCACAAACCGACGCTACTTCGTAGAAGTTCATCTTAAAACTGAATCGTTTAATTGCATGCGTGCTAAGGTCTGATGGCACATGACAGTTCAGTTGCATAAGTCTGCACACTTCGTCATTCGCCGATCAAACTGTCGTGCAACTATTGCAAAACTTAAAAATTGCATGTCAGCGCCTAGCCTAATAATCAGTTCCCAGATATATGATTCGAAGAGAATCAGTTACCAGATCAACTTTGTTGGCAGGATCATGATAGGTAATCAACCGTTAGTGCAGTCAACAAGAGCTGGATTATAACCACCCACCTTACTCTTCCGGCGATTCACATCAACCAAGCTCAATATGTTCGCATTTCACCAATCAACCACATCCGACTAAATTAACCTTACTGTAATCAGTTGAATGAACTGTAATGATAACTTAGAGGCCTAAAGTCACAGAACTCCGAACTCATAAAATATTTATTTTCTTGGAAAAAAATTCATAAAAAAAAAGAAAAAAGAAGATCGTACCTACTTAGATATTAGGACTTTAGAAGATTAATTTATGGCAAACTGATTAAAGAAATTCCATAAAAATCTCAGTTCTGATTTAATTACTTATCTTCAAACATGGAATTTTGGTTCTAAATTTAATTCTTAACAAAAATATAGAGAAAAGAATCCTTTATTTCCTGGCAATGGAGAAATTAGCACTCTAAAAAGAATCCTAAAGTCACTGGCTCTACATAAAATAAATACTAAGTTTGGAAAAAAATCGTTTGAACATTTTTTTGGAGGGGGAATGATCACATTTACACAGACACATATAAGCGTACACATCGAACTCATTGAAATTTTGTTAAAAACCAATTTTCACATTCCATGTATCTCAAAACATATAAAATTCTGGTGAAAACTCTTCCACCTCTTTAGTTTATTCGTTAAATATAACACGGTTCACATCTCGCTCTTCAGTTTCAATAGGTAGGCAGGCTGTCTAATTAATATTAACCAACATTATTCAGGTTGGTTTTATTTTGTGCATTATTCATTGCTTTTTACTTTTGTAACAAATTTATTGAAAATTTGTCGAGTGGTTTCAGATTACTAATGAATCAAAAAATCTCTTTTAGAATTAACTAAATAAAGCCTACTCTTATTTCAAGTTTTGGTGGGGGTACTTTCTATCTACTACATATTACATCACTCGATTATAAATTTTGTGTGAGTATTATGGTTGAAAAACAGGTTTATTAAATGAAATATTGGGTATATTAATCAAAAAATTATAAAAGTTGGACTCAATTGTGAATCAGGTAGATAATGAACGATCTCAAAAATGTGATTCAAGCAAATTCACTGTAACCTAAGATAAAAAAATCTGGTGAGAACCACTCATACAACTAACTTTCTCTTACTCCAGTTTTCAAAATTGTAATTGACAAATTTTATAGTAAGTATATCAAGTTTGATGAAATTCGTTGAAGTTTGTCGAAAACTGGAGCAAATGTTCAGTAAAAGCGCACTTCCGGTTTACTAATTTTCTTGAAACTCGGAATTTTAGCCATTAATTTATTTCTAATTAAGTTTGTTTGGATGATAACTATGTGAAGTTTGAATCAACTATGATAGCAACTTTAGAGAAAAACATAACCCCACCACTCCCCCAAAAGCCTCCTTAAATAACTTCACTAGGAGAAATGTTTCAAATAAAAGTTGTAGCTCTTTGTATGTGTAGTTCACATTACTAATTTAAAGAAAATCGTTGGAGGCGTTTTCAAGAAAATACCAGAAAACTGAAAAATAGATATCAGTAAAAACGCACTTCCGGTCATTCAATTTTTTTTCAAATTCGGAATTCCGACATCACATTTAATTCTAATTAATATTATTTAGATGTCAGAATCTTCTATATATATTTAAAAATTCAGCATTCGTATGTTTGTGTCCGCCAAACTCGAAAAGTAGTCGATGGATTGACTTGAAATTTTTAAACAACGTTACAATTCTATATAAGAGTGTTTATAAATACTTTTTATTCCGAAGTACCCACGGAAACGGGAAATTCCGAGCGTTTCGTGAGTTTGGCAGAAATAGAAGCAGACGCGTTGCGACCGTGGCGCGCTCTCTGCCGAAGATATTCTGCACAGAATACGTCAAGAAACGCAAAGATGACTTGGATTTCACAGAAGAAATATACAATGAAGCGCTAATCTTCATTGAGGATCTTTGTCTTGCAATGTATGACAAGTTGTTGACACTATTGAGAGTAACAGTACCGAATAGGTCGATCAATGCAACATTCGAGAGAGAACATACACCAGAAATGACTTACAGCTATTCGTCCAAGAAAATACACTGAAACTCCTTCAAGAACAATAGATAACATTTGATACCATCCCGGCTGTTCTCCCCAACCAACCCGGTGGATTTACTTTTTGGACGCTCCAGGTGGAACTGGAAAAAGTTCTTAATTTCCTTAATCCTGGCTAAAATCCGTTCAAATGGCCATATTGGTTAGCACTTGCTTCTGCAGGTAATGCTGCTACATTGTTGGAAGAAGGTAGAACAGCGCATTCAGCTCTTGCAAACATTATTTCAGTTAAAAACATGTTTTCTTTCTTTCTTTTCAGTTCACAGCAACGCAAAGTAGGGTATTAAATTGAATGATGTGTTTTCTTGCTGTATCTATGTTAACTGTCATACTTCTATTTAATTCCCCAATAATTAAAATCAGACTAAGCCACAGCTAAGCGTGGCTGGGTTTAGCTAGTTGTGTAGTAAACTGAAATAGCACTTTAGAGGAAAACCTAAAACCCCCTCCCCCAAAAGTGCCCTTAAATGAATTTTTCCAGAGAAATGTTGTAGATCATTGTATGTAAAGTTGAAATTACAAGTTTGAAGAATATCGTCGGAGCCATTTTTGAGAAAATTGCAAGAAAGTAAAAAAAATACCAGTAAACTGAAAAATACCTTTTAGGAAAAACGCACTTCCAGTCATCCGATTTTTTCAAACTCGGAATTTCAAAACATATTTAATTCTAATTAGTATTAGTTAGATGACAGAATTGTATAATAAACTGTCAAAATTCCTCATCCGCAAGTACCACTTTAGGAAAAAACCTATCCCCACCTCTCCCCCGGAAGTGCCTTTAAATGAATTTTTCCTGAGAAATGTTAGAAATAAAAGTTATAGCTCTTTGTATGTGTAGTTGATATATTAAGTTTGAATAAAATCGTTGGAGCCATTTTTGAGAAAATCGCAAAAAAGTAAAAAAAAAAAGCTAGTAAAGTGGTACTTGCGGTTGAGGAATTTTGACAGATAACGTACTGTCAGATCCCATGGTGATATCTAAATGTAATATCAAGTTTCAACTTTCTACGGTTTTTTGTTCTTGAGTTATGCTGTTCACATACATACACACACACACACACACACACACACACACACACACAAGGACCATTTGCTAAAAACCCCTTTTTTGGACTCAGGGACCTCAAAATGAATATTTCCGGTGAAAACTCGATATCGAAAATTTGAGACGATTACAGTACTTCCTCCTACTAGGAGTAAGAGAAAGTAAAAAATGCTAAACAGACTACACTGGCAAACATTCAACACTGATTCTAACGGACAAGAAAATGTTTTAGCTCCCGTATGGACATATTAAATAAAATTCTACAGAACTGTTAAACAATCCAATCTGGTCTGTCATCAAAACCTTATGAACTAAGCTCCTCCTGAGAAAAGTAGTTAATTTCCTCCTCTACTACGCTAGCAACCGCACAATTCACTTCGATCTAAATATTCCATTCACTTCGGAGTTAGTCAAATCTTGCTACACAAAATTCCATTGCAGATTAAATTATCACTGAAATCCTCAAATTTAGAATATACCATTCAGATCACTTTCCATAAATCCTTGTCAAAACCTTTGGGTATCCAGAGTACACCTTGACTTATTATTTAAGCCGGCCTTGCTAGTGTAGCTGCTGTGTAAGCTTGCCATAATGTACATTGAATATTAAGTAAAGTAAAGTAAAGTAAAGTAATGCCTATTTTTTCAGGCGGGCTTAACGTCCAACTACCAAATTAGGTGTCGTGGACGGGGGCGGAAGCACCTACTTTACTATTAACATTTTTTAAACAATTATAAAATTTAGCAGTTATACGCTGGACTCGAACTGGGGTCCTCTCACTTACAAGTCCACACTCATAACCACTACGCCAACACTCGCCCAGAAAACGGCCGACTTATTATTTAAGCCGGCCTTGCTAGTGTAGCTGCTGTGTAAGCTTGCCATAATGTACATTGAATATTAATAAAACTACATGAGTTACAAAAAATTTCAGTAGACCTATATTCATTAATTTTTTACCATATTTGTCTAGAGCTTTAAAACTGTGGAATCAAAAAACAGCATTTGCAAGTAATATGCGACTAAAGATTTATTAAAAGAAAATTTATATGAAAGATATATACAATTGGTGTAACGGTACAGAAGAGTGTGGTGTAATAGGTAGTAATAGACTTGAAGAGGTTCCCTTAATAACAGTCAGACTTTTCTAACTTGAGTTTTACATTACATTGGAAGGAAGTGGTTGTTGATTAAGTCAGCCCATACCTACGTACCGCCTCCACTTCTAAACTTTACTTCATTTTACCTTTTCAACGACTTTTTTTTCTTTTATTCTTCTACCCTCTTTTTTCTGTTGGGTTTTACTTAATTTTGGTGGGTATAGAATGTTAAACAGATTTCATTAACGGCGATTTCAATTGAAATAAAATCTGTTGTAAAATCAAGTCTTTCTCTTACAGACAAATTTAGTTTAATTTTAAAATTTTCCCTCAAAGTATTGTGGTCATAATATAGATAAGTGGTGGTAGAAGGGTACATGTAAGACAGCAAATAAGGTTGGTACAGGATTTGGAGCAGCATTAAATTGTAAATCCAGAAGACGCGTCTTAATACATTTGAAAAATCTAATGTCACTGATTCTTCGAACCCATTGTTCGGGCTCTTTATCCAGATTACATCTATGCAGTTTTAGCATTGTAAGTTTAAGTAAAATCATTCTCACTTTTTTAAAGACTTTTTTTTTTTGATAATGTTGGTAAATCGATTTTCTTCCAACATCGTTAATATTTTCAACACTCATTACAGTGGCAACACTGGACATTGTACTGAAGTGGCACTTTCAAGGAAAGTAATGAACTTTTATGTGTGTGTAGTTAGTATAAGAAGTTTTATAAAAAAAAAATCCTTGGAGCCTTTGTCGAAGGTTTTAAAATCGTTAAACGAAAAAAGAACTGGGGCCCTTGACGGGATTTTGGACAAATTTTATTATTAGATATAGCGGTAAACCTAAACGAATATCAAGTTTGAACTTACTACGATTATTCGTTTTGTAAGATATTTTATGTACACAATTACATTACAGGCGCACTCGTGATCTTAGAGATCCCAAAGCGGTGCTAACTGTGTATAATGTATATGTTAGAAGCCTTCTTGAGTATGCGTCGTTGATTTGGTGTCCTTATACTAAGAAGGATATAGCTAGACTTGAAGCTATACAAACCAGTTTTATCAGGACTTTTAACACAAGGTTATCCAGCGGTGCTACTCTTTTCTGCTCTCTAGAGCCTAAAAGACGTAATGCTGGTCTTTTATTCTTAAAGAAGTTCTTGAATGGTGAAATTGATTGCATGGCGCTACTTGCTGCCATTCCTTTTCATGTACCACCTCGCTGCTTGCGCAGTACTTCGCATTTCGTGGTCCCTGCCGTTAAAGCTAATGCGCTGTTCAACGCTGACATCATTTGTCGAATATGCAGGTCATGGAATGAGTATATTCCTAGTGATGTGGATTTCCAAATGGCGTCTGGACTTTTCAAGAAACATTTTTTCACTACTTGAAGTTTTACTGTTAAATGTGTGTGTATTACTTTACTATTATTATATTTATGTATCACTTGTTAATGACTTCAACCATAAAGGCTTATGCCGTTTCCAGTTCTGATAATTACAATTTCTTATATCCTGACCTAATCCCGCCCTAGTACTTTTTCGTGACTGCCGTTCGAGAGCACATTATGGTGTGTTGGACCCACCTTTGCTAACTATAATGGGTATCAGAAAGCAGAGAATTGGGTTTAAGAGATGAATAAACTGGTAATAATGCTGGTATAATGAAGAAGAAACATAGACTGCCAGGACTTTACACGTAAATAGAAATTAGAGATCTAGACTGACTAAAGGGAAGGGTAGTAGTTGGTTGCTGCTGTATAAACTATTCCAAAGGCTATCCCTTGCAGGGACAGCGCAGCTGTATAGTCTCCCACTCTAGTCTGGCCTAAGTAGCGAGGGAGATTCTCAATTTTTATCTCTCTCTCTGCTTTGGATCCCTCTCTTCGGGTCCTATTACATTAACTCATTAGCTTTTTTGTATCCCTCTGTAGTGGAAGGACAAAATCGAAAAATAATAGTTTAAAGTTTCTGAATATTTTATAGTATCCAAAATTGTATTTTTGTTAATATTTTATAATTATTTTAGTGCTGTGAATTTACCTTCAAAAAGTGTGTATTTTAGAACCAGGTATATTAAATCTGTCATTGCTATTGAGAAAACAAAGACACTAAATTCCGTTAGGCCAAACCTTTGTAAGAAAATTCCCCCACTAGAGAGAGAGAGCAATTCCAAAGAATACATTCTAACATTAGTTTTAAAAGTAAAGAGTACAGAGTCTCACATCTACCTTCAAACAGGACACTTCAGGAATCGCTCTCTAAATATCTGTGCCAGTTTTGCATTAATCTTGATAAATACTTAATTTCTTAAACATAATAGTGTGATATTGTAAAATACTTAAATTTACTAAAGAGACTCGTTCTAGCTACCAAAGTGAAAACATCAGAGCCATATCAAGTTTTAAGACTTATTCCAATTAATTTATAAGCATATTGTTGTTAACTTAATATCTCTTAGAGAATATATCTTTTGAAAAACAGTGTGACTACTTTATTATTACTAGTCTTCATTCTCTTTTAAAATTACAAACTTATAAGCCCTTTTCACTAAAACGCTCGTGCTACACACTACCACTACTACAAATACAACTCCACACAATTACATTACATTGGTGCCAGCTGTTTGGGATATTTTCAACGAGAATCCACAAATTTACACGTACGTAAAAATTTTAATTTCATAATTAAACAAATTATCCATCAGATAATTTGATTGTTTTTTTTATTATTTTCTTAGCGGAAATATCTTCAATATTTCCCATTATTGAATTTTCTAGTGAATTTCATTTTTAAATTTTTGTAATTGTACCACTTGTACCTCAATCCCTTTCGAATTTTGAATTTATGAGTGTACTTAATAGATCCCAAATTATAAAGATATTACGCGATAATAACCTTTCTGTTGGAGGCAATTTACTCCAATTACGTAGACGTCTTGAAAAATATAATCTTTCCCCAAGCAATTCGTTCACTGACAAAATGTATAAGATTAATGGACAAGACATGGGCATCGACGCTGCTGTAGAATATTTACTTGCGCAGCAGCAATTAGCAAATCCTCCAATTAATAATCAACCTAGTCCCTTAAGGAATTTGCAATTAATCAATAGCTTACCTACCTTCGATGGCGAAAATTCAGCCAAAGTGTCAGATTTCCTTGACCAAATTAGCCATTGTGCTAGTCTTTCTGGCTGGGACGACGCTGCCAAATTAGAAATATTAGCACTTAGACTCTCAGGGTCTGCAAAAATCTTTTACGACACCCAGAAAGCGGAATTACAACGCCAGGGTACAAATATAACGTATCCTCTAATTTCTGAGCGACTTCTAGCCCGATTTCGTAAGGAAAAAACACCCTTAGTCCTCTTACAACAGATGACTAATATTCAGTCCTTGCCCACTGAGTCTCCTGAAACATTCGCGGATAGGATTAGACATATCCAATCCGCCATTCATTTAAAAGCTCAAGCTAACCCACTCGAGGCCTTACAAGCAATTCTAGATAAACTGGCCACTGATGCATTCTTGAAGTCACTTCCTCAACCGCTTCGTAATGAGGTGCGAACGAAGCTTCCTCAAAAATTAGATGAAGCACTTTCCTATGCCAATGCCCTAAAAGAAGTTCAGGCTTCTGAAACAAACCCCACAGTTTTCGCTGTTACTTCGAAAACTTATAATCGTACACCCCCATCTCCTTGTCGTTACTGTGGACAAATGCATTTCCACACAGAATGCCCGCATCGTAATAAAAGTCGAAAGCAACAATTAAAACCAACTACCACTTGTAGAGTATTTAATGTAATAAGGAACAGACCTTGCCGCCATTGTTCCGGTCCACATTTTGACGTGGACTGCACCAATAAATTCAGACCAAAACCTCGTACTAACTTTGGCAAAATGCCTAACAATTTTAATGTACCAAAAAATTTCAATCGTAGGGTATATAATAATAATCGTTATAACAATAATAATAATAATAATCAATATTATAGTAATAATCATAGCCCTCGAATTAATTCAAACAATTCGCGATTTAACCCTTATTCAGATAGATCCCAGTATAGTCATAATAATGGTAACGAAACTAGCAATAACCTCCAAAATAGGCCCACTTGCCAATATTGTTCAAAATTTGGACATACGGCTCGTAATTGTTTCCAAATACAGCCCAAAACGAGTTAGCCTTCAGTCGCTTTCTCGAAAACCTGATATGACCATGGCGCAATCATACCTGCTTCCATCAGTCCTGTCTAACTAGGTAATACCTAACTATGGCATCATGTCCCTTCATTTGCATGCGGACAATGTCGAAAATTCCAAATTTTCTGGCGAATTCATACTTTCGCAATTAAAAGGCAATTTCCAATTAATACTTGTAGAAACATTCTTACAGGGCAATCATTAATTTGCGCACGTATCTAACACTTAAATTCAACATTCAATTTTTAACTAGTACTCAAACGCATCAATTTAGTACTAATCGCTATGTTCACTAAAATCCCTAGTAACTAGCCACAAAATTTCTGTGCCACCTCGCGCACACAATGCATAACACTTGAAATAAAATACTTGACATAATCTCTTGAAATAATTCTCAATATACCACACTTCTTAACTTTACATACTACCACATGTAAATGTTATATGTAAGAATTTGTTAATCTTAAGAATAAAAATTGTAAAATGTATTGAAATATTTACTTTGGTTGTATAATCGACATATTATTTTTGTTTCAGCATTGAAAACTATCGTACTTCGAGTCATAAAATTATTCCGGCTTTAATATTTGTAATTATTGCATTGTATATTTAAATAATAATTGTAATTTATTTTATTTTGCAGAAATCAAGATCACCAAGTGAATTCGTAGTTACTTTTGATGAGATGATATTAATATTTTTTTTATATATTGTATTTACCTAATTAATTAATATTTTTTTCAGTTCGCCTTAAAAGGAAATTAAATAATTTGTATTATTCTTGTACTTGTTTATCATTTGTATTTTAATGTTATTTTTAATGTTATTGTTAACTTAAGGTATCTAGAAAACACAGCAAAGCTGAAGAGCTGATGAACATACAGTCGGCTTCACCCTTGTGCATACTCCCTCAAGATATATATTCATCTTTACTTCTTAGCTTAATAATTTTTACACTAATATTTGTTGAAATTTAAATTTGTTTAACCTTTCCTTTACAGATCCAAGAATCTTCGTCGTCTGCACGATTGCATGAGTATGAATGTTATTGCATGCGCATGAATTTGATTGCATGAAAACTGCATGATTAACTTTAAGAAATTGAAATTAACAATAATGTATTTATGTATAACTCTGTATGATTATTTTCAGAAACACAAAATTTCTACAAAAGGAAAAGATCTTCATCTTCTCATACCCCTTGCGATCATCCTCACATCCTTGCGCATCCCTGCACGCTTATTAAATATATATATTTTTTTTATTTGCGTATTTTGTGTATTTATTTATTTGTTAATTATTTTTGAAATACTTAAGAGTTTTTTTTTTGTCCATATAGAGTTAATTCAAGAAACTACATACACACCTACAGTACCGACTTGTCTACCCATTGCCAGTCACTTCTTCATCCGCAACACTCTCACTCGCCAAGCAGTGTTCGCTGTTCACCTATCAGCCTACCACCACAGCAACGTTCACCCACTCACGCAGCGTTCGCTTGAGAATACATTCAAACACGACGCAACGCTCACACCTTCAAGCAGCGTTAGCCGCAGAAGAAGATGACTGCACCCTACAACACACGGCCACCTTGCAGACGTTACACACACGCCTCTCGATAACTTCCAAGCCTCTACAACTCCAGATTATCTCCCAAATTTTTCGTGCCGAAAAATTTCTCCAGGAGGGGGGATAATGTAGTGGAAGGACAAAATCGAAAATAATAGTTTAAAGTTTCTGAATATTTTATAGTATCCAAAATTGTATTTTTGTTAATATTTTATAATTATTTTAGTGCTGTGAATTTACCTTCAGAAAGTGTGTATTTTAGAACAAGGTATATTAAATCTGTCATTGCTATTGAGAAAACAAAGACACTAAATTCCGTTAGGCCAAACCTTTGTAAGAAAATTCCCCCACTAGAGAGAGAGAGCAATTCCAAAGAATAGATTCTAACATTAGTTTTAAAAGAGTAAAGAGTACAGAGTCTCACATCAACCTTCAAACAGGACACTTCAGGAATTGCTCTCTAAATATCTGTGCCAGTTTTGCATTAATCTTGATAAATACTTAATTTCTTAAACATAATAGTGTGATATTGTAAAATACTTAAATTTACTAAAGAGACTCGTTCTAGCTACCAAAGTGAAAACATCAGAGCCATATCAAGTTTTAAGACTTATTCCAATTAATTTATAAGCATATTGTTGTTAACTTAATATCTCTTCGAGAATATATCTTTTGAAAAACAGTGTGACTACTTTATTATTACTAGTCTTCATTCTCTTTTAAAATTACAAACTTATAAGCCCTTTTCACTAAAACGCTCGTGCTACACACTACCACTACTACAAATACAACTCCACACCATTACATTACACCTCCATGGTTATATGTCTACAAAATCTGTCCAGAATAGTGTAATGCTCTTCCCAGTGTAAGATGATCTCAAAGGAGACCTTTTGCAATCTCCTCTAGCACTGAATTTTGCTAGTAGATTCAAAGCCCCTAACTATCAGAGAAGATTATTTATTACCTCAATTAAATCTCTCGGCATTTTCTCTTGTGTTCCAAACAATTTCAATTGAAACACTAAAGCCTAAAACGACAGTATTGCTAACATTTTGAATCCAGATACCCTCGCCGGATAAATGAATTTACTCCTTGCCTGGAACCATCTGTGAAACTGTTAATCACGTTCTCCTTTTCTGTTAATAAATAATTAATGTTCTCCTCTTGTAATCTAATTTTGTTATAACCTCAGTGTTAATTTTGTTGAATAAACCTATCAAAATTTAACAATCGTCTTTTGAGAAGATTGTTCAGAATATTCTAAAATTATTTTGAAATTTTTCTTTGAGGCTCTCTGAATTCTAATTATTTTAGTTTAATGTATTAAATGATATTCTTTACCCTGCGCTAATTTTAGTCGCTATATAAGATAAGCGGAAACAGGTTTAACTTTAACAACCATGTTTTATTGCAAGAAATATATCATTTTCTTTAATTTTTTCTGTAACTATTTCCGATTATTTTTAAAGGCAAATATTTACAGATGAATAAATAAATGTTCATCAGTTAATGGAAGATTCATTTTTCCACAGAATTATGGAAGTTTAAAACTATTTATTATTCTGGAATTCTAACTTAACCAATCACTTTGTTCGTAAATTTTTCATAGAAATTAATTTCGTCAATTTCAAAATGTCGGGTCTTCCGTTTATTCCAAAAGAATTGCAAGAAGTATAGATCCTTGGTTTAGTCGAATATATTATAAATGTATAAGAAACTCCTGGAAATATTTTTAGTAAATTCCCATCTATTCAATTATATTTAAAATTCTGGTCTCATTCTAGCCTATTTTATTAAAACTACTTTTACAAAATCTGTACCGTCTTTTTTAATCGTGGCGACATTAATGTCGTTCAGAAGCTTAGGTGATACCTTGTTTAAATGCTCTGCAAGAATGTTTATTAAACTTGTATAACTTAGATAAAATAGGGGCGATTTCACTGCGATCTGAAAGATCTATTTTGCTCTTCTCAGTGCACTAACCATCACCGAGCAGTGAGCTGTAGAGGGTTTTAGGACAGAGAATATCTAAGGGCAGCATGCTTGAATTAGAACCCGAGGCCTCCGGTTTACTAGCCCAGCTAGTAATATAGTTGATAATTTATTTGTTTGATTTTATAATTTTAAACTTTTTAATAAAGGAAAAACTTTATTTTGACCTTGAAGCCACGCATGACAGTGTTTCCAGGAGTTCATTGAATTGAAAAACCGATCGATGTGTTTCATATAAATCAAGTTTGAAAGATCTGCGCTCAGAGTTGAATTACCTGAATTACCTCAGAGCTGAAATTGTGTGTGAATGTATTTCAGATTTTTCTTTTACTCTTCTAATAATAATTATATTGAGATGATTTTACTTGTGTGAAAAGAAAATGAAGGTACTATTGGGGGCGCTCTTATTATATTCTAATACAAGCAGATGATAATATCCCTGGCTAGGGACTCGGCATAGATGGGTAGACGGAATGAGAAAGAGAGAGAAGTTGCTGAAAGACTGATCGATGTACGAACTGGATGGTGGCTGCACAAGACCGTACAAACTGGCAGAGGCTTATTCAGGATGCCAGGACTCAAGATTGGATTGTCGTGACGATATAGTAGTAGTATTAAAAGGAATTTCAGTATGAAAAAATAGTTTTCAATTTAGAGGCTGGATATTATTCATTTGCCCTCAGCAAGAATGGAAAAAGTTGATGATTGAATAAACTCAAATGTGACCTCCTTTATCTGAATTACACTTCTGGCCATGATAGAGTTAAAATAGATTGTTCTCTTTATAAAACATCTTTTTCATTGTTCTCCATTTTGTGATAATATCGTAGGGGGTTGTAACTTATTTATTTATCCACTTTTATACATTACTTTGTACAACTACTGAAAATGATGAAAAATTAATTATGTACGACTCGCTACGTCTCTAGTGAGGGTGTTCAATTTTAATAATAATTATCATTTTATTCATCTTTCTCTTATGTTTATTCCCTTCACTTCCTCTTGTAAGGGAAATACTGCGGTCTTATCCAAGTTTCGAAATTGAGTTTCTACAGAAAATACTTGTTTTGAGAACCTTTGACATAAAAGAAAGTTTTTGGGAATAAAAATTTGATTAAAAAAAGTAATGCCTATTTTCTACAGACGGGCTTAACGTCCAGCTACCAAATTAGGTGTCATAGACGGAGACGAAAGCCCTACTTTATGTTTTTATTTATTTATTTGTAATGCATATGTATTCTTCCTGCAACGTTGTCTGTAAAAAAAAATTGAAATAATATGTCATTTGTGCAGGTATCCAGTGATGGTCCAGTTGGAGTGATTTGTTCATGATGTGAAATGTGATTTTGTGCTAGCTTGTAATGTCGTTCAGTGAGGTCTGTCAGCCATTATAAAGTTAGTCTACGGTGGATATAATAAGTCTTGTGGCCATCACCGTTTTAGTCTACTTTCTGGAACTAGAGTTGTTTGTAATTGTTGTGGTGGTTGGTTCCACAGAGCTGGAAAACATCAGAGACATTTTCCGTGGTACAGACATTTCCCGGATAGAGGTAGTGAACCGCTATAAGTATTTGGGTATCATTTTAACTCCGCGTATGTCCCTGGTCCCCCACCTTGAAAATAAAGTGTCGATAGCTAAGCTCGGTTTAAACCGGGTTTGGGCTAACTTTATTCTTAATAAGAACGTTCTTCTCGACGCCAAATATAGGATTTTTCAAGAGTGTGTCACGAGCAGTTCTTTCATATGGTGCCCAATCTTGGGGATTTCAGCGCTATCACACCCTTGAAAAAATTCCAAAGATTTTTCTTAAAAAAATTATTCTCTCTTCCCTCTCCAACGCCTAATTATGTGCTATCGATTGAGTGTGCTCTTGGACCGTTAGAGAGACCTTCACCCTTGCTCTGCACTTCAAATACTGCCTCAGAACTCTAGCTCTTGACAATCATCGCCTCCCGAAAATTGTCGCAACTGAAATTATTCAGAAGAAACTGTTTTGGTTTAAACACTGGCGCGTGATTTTTCCAGCGACCTATCTTGCAGTCTTAATGATCGTGATAAATGGAGTGACCAACTTTCGAACCTACTTAATAAAATTAGATCAGTTCGCATCGAAGAGTCATTCTGTCGTGCAAGGAATTCTGAGCGCTTTTTTTTTGTATAAAACTTTAATCACTGACCATAAGTCATTTGTAACATCGTCCCTATTCAATAGCCTCAGACTCTCAGAGATATGCTGGTTGCTGAAACTAAGAGCAGAACTATTATACCTAAATTATACCCCTTGGTTGGAGAAAGATTCCGAACGAGAAATGTGTCCTCTCTGTAACAGCCAAGTACGGGAGGATTTGCTTCACTTCTTGGCAGAATGTCCTGCTTTATTGGATGTGCGGCTCCTCCATCTCGGCAAATGTTCACTTTCTGGAGGAGAAATTATTGTTTACCTATCCGGACAACGGCCTTGTCATCCTTTAATTGCTTATGCCCGCCACGCTTGGAGAGTTAGGCACGTCAGGATCTCAGATCCTTTAGGTTAGCTTTTCAGTTTTTTGTTGTAATTTATAAAACGATGTTTGATTTATTTAACCATTAGTTGTGTTAATACTTTTTTTTTTTTTTTTACTTTGATATCTTATTCCAATTCTGTTTCAGTTCTAGTGTAATTCTTGATGTTTTCATAATTTTTCTTTTTTGTATTATTTTTTGTTTTTTCGTAATTGGTTGTAAACTCTAGCAGACGGCTCTTTGCCATGCTTTTGTACTAATGTATTTTAGAATCTACTGTATTATTCTTTTAAAAAAAATAAATTACTTATAATAATAATAATAATAATAGACGGAGGAGAAAGCCGTACTTTATGTTTTTATTTATTTATTTGTAATGCATATGTATTCTTCCTGCAACGTTGTTGTCTGTAAAAAAAATTGAAATAATATGTCATTTGTGCAGGTATCCAGTGATGGTCCAGTTGGAGTGATTTGTTCATGATGTGAAATGTGATTTTGTGCTAGCTTATAATGTCGTTCAGTGAGGTCTGTCAGTCAGTATAAAGTTAGTCTATGGTGGATATAATAAGTCTTGTGGCCATCACCGTTTTAGTCTACTTTCTGGAACCAGAGTTGTTTGTAATTGTTGTGGTGGTTGGTTCCACAAAGCTGGAAAACATCAGAGTCATTTTCCGTGGCACAGAGACTTGTACAGACTTGCACAGAGAAAATTCAGTTTTACACACTGACTGGTGTTTTTTTAACTGTATTTAAAACTAAACTCTTAAACTAGGTCAAGGAGTATGGTCAGCTGGATGGGAAAACACGTGTTTGGGTTGTTAAAGGGCAAATTTTCCTTACAATGGAAACAATACGTGGGGGTCTAATTTTTATACTCTAATGTTGGAGGGAGATTTACTTTACAATTGACTAGTCAAAATAAAACATAAAATATGTAAAAATAATTTAAAAATTAAATTAAATAACGATTTAAACTAACAAAATTTAAAATTAAGCGATTTTTATAACTAAGTTTTTTATAATTATGCATTCCACAATGTGCATTCACACAACATTCACATATGCCATCCACGGACGTATGTAAAAAATATCTTATAATCTTAAAATCTTATAATTAAGTTTTTATAATTATGCATTCACTCTTATTCACAACATTCACATACGCCCCTGCAAGTATTTTTGTTTTTTAAAGATATATATACAACTAGCAGATTCAAAACTAACCTAAAACTAAAATCTGTGTAAGAACTATTTGGTGCATGTATAATGTTTGCACTTGTGCATGTATGTAATTGCGTTTCTGTTACTATTGTGGGAAGCGTGTTTTGGATAATGGTTCACTGGCAAATTTTGTCTGTTCGTTTATTAAGTTTTGTGTCTTGTGTTTATATATTTCGAGTTGTTCTATTATATCAAGTCGTCGTCCTTTGTGGCCAGAATGTATTAGCTTCATCGTGGTCGTGATGTCATCGGTTTGTGTTTGTTAGTGTTTAGGTGATTGGCATAATTTGAGACAACTTTGTTTACTTGTGTACTTGTATGATCTGATATGCTCGGTAAATCGTTCATAGATTTTTCTGCCGGTCTGGCCCACGTAAATGTTGTCACAGTCCGGGCATTTCAACTCGTAAACCCCACTGCTGTCATACACGTCAGTGAACTCGGTATGAGTGCGGATTTTGTTGCCTAATTTGTTGTTTGGAAGGATGTCTTAATACCCAGTTTCTTGAAAAAATTTGTGAGTTTGTACGTGTGGTTTCCAATATATGTGAATGTGGCGAATTTGTCTGCTGTTTCTTTGTCAGTCCTATTTCGGTGGTGTGGTTCGTTTTTGAGGAGCTTATTAACGATGTTCGCATTGTACTTATTGTTCTCAGCTATTTTGTAGATTGTCTGCAATTCTTGTGTGTGATTCGCGGGTGTGAAGAAACTTACGTACCAAAACTGAAAGAGGAGTTTGGGGTAACACTTTATGCACGATACGTGGATCCGCGAACCACACACAAGAATTGCAGACAATCTACAAAATAGCTGAGAACAATGGGTACAATGCGAACATCGTTAATAAACTCCTCAAAAACGAACTACACCACCGAAATAGGATTGACAAAGAAACAGCAGACAAATTCGCCACATTCACATATCAAAAAACAGCAGTCAGTGTGTAAAGCTGAATTTGCTCTGTGCAAGTCTGTGTTGTCAAACTGTCTGAAAAATGCATCCTGAAGATGGGAGAACGCCCGAAACCGGTCGATGACCACAAAATGAAGCGGGCTACCACGGAAAATGTCTGTGGTTGTTTGTAATTTATTGATGAGAAGATATTTGTATGACCGTTGGTTTTACAGTCGATGGCTGCTTGTTGTACTGTTTCAGTGTTTTTGTCTTTTCGTATTGTTTTGTTTGTAACATAGAAAGGAGATAAGAAGATAGTCCTCAGTGTACAAGATTGGAAAGTCTGAATTTTCTTACTTTACTAGTTACATATTTTTTAACGAAAATAAAATTTAACAGTTATATGCGAGGACTCGAACTGCAGACCTTTCAGCTTCAAGTCCATACTCATAACCACTACACCAACACACCTATTACATTAGCTTAGATTAGATTAGTATGGGGAGGGCCACGCCTCATTCCACTGCGACCTATATTAAAAGATCGATTGTGGACCCCCTGTCTTTATAGCACATCCTTCAGCTTCGCCCTCTTAAACAGGCCTAGCAAAGTGAAAATGGCTCCGTCATGAAGCTCTTGGCTTGGGGATTACTAGCCCCCAGTTGAAGAAACCTTGTTCTTGCCAGTCCGGCACACCACAAAGGATGTGCACCGGGGTTTCCTCTTCGGTCCTGCAGAAACGACATAATGCGTTGTCTGCAACTAATAAATGTCTGCATGTGCCTATTGTATTGGAATCAGTTGTCTTGAATAGGGAATAGAAGTGAAGAATAGGTGGATGTTAGTTAGAGAGTTGTTACTCGAAATACGAACTACTGAATTTACGAAAATAAACTATATTTTAACAATTAATTTAAAGTGATTGAAATAGTAACTAAGATGCACAACTGTAAATGATTATGAATAATAATAAATATATGTTTAAACCTTGAATAGGGACGCGCTTGCGACGTGTGAAACTTAACTGCTTGAACTGACGTGAACTGATGTCTGAACGTTAAATACTGATTTGATACTGATGTATAACTGATGTAGACTGGTATGATACTGATGTATAACTGATGTAGACTGGTATAATACTCATGTAATACTGATCCCCTCCTCCAGTAGGCGAAGTTTATATTGGTATCACTCACACATTGACGGTGTGTAAGTACGAGTCACACTAAGACATCTCTTGCTGTATGTTGACCTTAGTTAGGTCGGTGACCAGGGTGGTCACAGATGGTGGCCAGTCGGTGATTATCAAAGACTGTTTGTTAATAGATGATAGCCAGGTGGCCTTTTGAGTGTTCGTTGACCCTAGTATGAAGGGAATACCGGCCAGGTAGCTTCTGTACACTGACCGTATAATGACCCCTGTTTGAAAGGGTTTTAGCGGCGTTTCTTTAGCGGCGTTCCTTTGACCGTGTGTTGACCCTTGTTTGAAAGGGTTTTTGTTTGCCGCAGTTCTTGACCTGAAGATAGCGGCTGGCTGGAACCACTAGTTATAATTTTTAGATTTATAATTTAAAAATTATATCTTTTTCTTCTTGCTATCACATTTCACTATTCAGCCTACAGTGCCCCGTTAGTAGACTCACTATTAGCCTTATATCCCGTCGGCTATGGCTCAGTAGGTCCTTGGTAAATTTAGTCAAATGCCTTTTAATGAAAATTTTCGCCTGCCTCTCCCCTGGCGTACTTTCCCACCATCACAGACGCTGGTCTTCTATCCCCTCCCTTGATAGAAGCGTGATTGAGCTCCTGGACAGCCCGCAGAAGGGCTCGGAGCCTATAATGGTATCCTTCGAGCCCTCCCGCGCCAGGGCGTCCGCCCTTTTGTTACCAAGGAACCCCGCATGGCCCGGCACCCACCTCGGTTAGGTCAGACCAGTCTTGAGACTATTTGGTGTGAGGAAAGTGCCTTTATGGCTGCCTGACTATCGGAGTATATGGCCACTCTTCTACCCACTAACCCTTTCCTTATAATCTCCTAAGCGCAGAGTTGTAACGCCACAACTTCGGCCTGAAAGACCGTAGCGTACTTCCCTAGGCTGGCCTTAATCTTAACTTTAGGCCTGCACCCATAGACCCCTCTCCGACCACAGTCGGAGTTTTAACACACGCTCATAAAAGTTTGTATATTTATGGCCGTGTGTGAATCAAACATATCGATAAGAAACACTCACATGACTTTCTCTTACTGCAATTAATGCAGTTGTATAATTGGTCAGTTGCCATAATGTAGATATGGTGAGAGTACAGATCCTACCGTAGTACTTGATGTGGTATACAGTCCAGAAGATAGCGCTAATAACTTAAATGAGCTCCATTAAATTTTGAAATCTAATGCTAATCACCAAAATCAAGTTCCAGAAATATTTTAAATGACAATTACTTTTATTTACGTGCAGTAAACATTCCAAGTTTAAAGAAAATAATTTTCGACCTAATAACCTATAATATAAAACCTATATCTATAAACCAATTTGACCAATTTTCATTTTGATTGGAATTATGACAAATAACAAGCCTTTAATAATATTACGTAGATCCATACATTTATACGGAAGTAGGCAATTAAGGGGGAATTCTCAACGTTGCTTGCCTACCAAGAATTTTCCCCTCTAACAATCGATTTTCCTGGAAAAGAGGTTTCAAATAACACTTGAACAATATTCTAGTGTTTTAAAAAATCGCGAATAACTGTTAATAATAATTAAAAATCAAAAAAACATTCAATAAAGTCATCACTCTGGTTGGTGAAATTTGTCCGAAACCTTCGTCTCAGATACTGTGTTGTTATCTGAACCGAATATTAAATTCGAGCTTCCTATAATTTTTGGTTTTTGTAAAAATATTTTGTTCATTCTCGAACATTTAGACCATTCGCTAAAAAAACCTTCTTTTTTTTTCGTACTCAGAAGGCCTTAAAATAAGTATTTCTTGTGATGGCTCAAGTTTTGAAAATTTGAACGATTAAAATACATCCTCTAACTTAGTAGCGAAGAGAAAGTAAAGAAGAATACTCGCAAGAAACTCACAATTGATATCACCGATTTTGGAGATAATTTCGTCAAAGCGACTAAAACTTTCATTTACTTCAAATGACATCAATGTAATAATAAAAACAATACTTATACCGCCTTTTTTTTTTATTTTAAAGATTTATAGCCTATTGTAGCGGTCAAACTGTAAAAACAGAAGAAACTGTTCATCCAAGTCTAAATACAAAACTTTGATCACTAAGTAACTGTTAAAACTCTTTTTGCACGGTTTCACCAAACCGTCCGTTTATTAACTGCAGAGTTCTCTTCTACCTTGTTTTGTTAACATCAAAGATGAACTAATTTGTACTTATCATTAAAAAAAGAAGGAAAGTTCACCCCATAAATTCAATGTTATTGCAAAACATCATAGAAATGATAGTGGAACCTTTGCAACTTTCCTTAAATAAGATTAAAGTAACCCATTCTCCAACAAATTACTTAGTTAGTAAAGGAAAGTTAAAGTCCTGATGGTTCTACCCTTATAAAACATCCCTTAACTTACCTTTATTACTTCCTTCATTAACTTTGTTTTAAACTAAAGTAGAACTGTAGTGTTCACATTCACCAATATTAATTAACTCTCACTCAATATTGGTGATTAAAGAAAATTGAAGTGTCTATTGTCTAATAATAGTATGAAATTTAGTTAATTGAGAAACTAAAGCAGTAATAATAGTAATTACAATAAGCCTCCATTAATATAAAGAAAGATAAAAAATGCACATTTAAACTAGATAGATATACGAAACCAAATAAATAAAAAAACCAATAAAACCAAATCCATTGAAAGATCTATTGTTGCTCGCTTTGGATATTGTAGTACATAGAATGTAGTTTTCGTGAACCTCCTCGCACAGTACGTCTAAAAGTAACCAATTCTCAGGAAGATCAGTAATATAGTGGTTCCAATAAATGAACTAGAGCAACGGTCGCCAAACGATGGTCCGCGAAAGAATTGTTAACGAACAAGGATTTCTTTGGTAGCGTCAGTTAAATTTCCCGACTTCCCACTGATGTGAGGTTATGCGCTTATAAAACGTTATCAATCTTTTCCGAATGTTACGTTTAAGAGAAAAGCCTGTAGCTGCTCCGACAAACTCAGTGGAGACGGGTTGGGTTCAGGTAAAAGAAAAAAAGGCAAAGCTCGGTCCCCAACATGTTTATTTTCAACACACAGACAAAAAAGAACCTGTACAAAACAAAAACAAGTAAAAGTATACTAACAGCAATTATTATTATTCGAAAGGAAAGCTTAATCGAACTGACATTCGACGACAATCTCAAAATTAAATTTAATTCAGGCATAACAAGAGCTCACTTTTGGTATACTGTCAAAAATAAGTGTCCAAAATTAAGTCATAAGTCTATTAAAATATTAATTGCCATTCACAACAACATATTTGTGCGAAAAAAACATTCTCGGCAGTTGCGGCAAAAGTGAACAATAAGTACCGTTGGCCACTTGAACTGCCAGCTAGTCTTCGTGTTGCTCATAGTACAATGGACCCTAGAATCGAAGAATTTTAATCTAAGAAGCAGCAACATGTTTCACAATGATAGAATATTGAATATTATTAAACCTTCATTTAAGTGAAAAAAGTTGTAGCTCTTTGTATGTGTAGTTGATATACCAAGTTTAAAGAAAATCGTCAGAGCCATTTTTGAGAAAATCGCAAAAAAGTAAAAAATCCACTAGTAAAGTGATACTTCCGGTTTAGGAATTTTGACAGATAACGTACTGTCAGATCCCATGGTGATAACTAAACGGAATATCAAGTTTCAACTTTTTACGGTTTTTCGTTTTTGAGCTGTGCTGTTCACATACATACATACATACACACACACAGACCATTTGTTAAAAACCACTTTTTTAGACTCAGGGGACCTCAAAACGGATATTTCCGGTGAAAACTCGATATCGAAAATTTGACACGATTACAATACTTCCTCTTACTAGGAGTAGAGAAAGTAAAAAGAAAAAATGAAACTTAGAATGTAGGGAACTTTTATCAAAGACAAATTAAAAGTATTAAGGGTAGTGAATCCAAAGTTCTGGCTTGCTGTTTATGTACACATATATTTAGAAATTAAATCAATCGATTATATTTTTACATTCTTTTGCTGCTGTAAGGATTATATCAAAATGTAGCTTAGAAAATTCTAATCTGGAACACGGGGCTGCCTTAGAGAAGTTCAGCACTTAGGTCATCAATGGGCTTAGTTTTGTCCCTTAG
This sequence comes from Triatoma infestans, assembly GCA_011037195.1. Lineage (NCBI taxonomy): Eukaryota > Metazoa > Arthropoda > Insecta > Hemiptera > Reduviidae > Triatoma > Triatoma infestans. The sequence goes on along the minus strand of JAAEAF010002679.1, from coordinate 45,481 downwards.
TTTAGAAGTAAGCCTAATATCGCAGTTCATCCAAGGACTTCTAAAATACATTATAAATAATTGATCGATTTATAAATATAGCATTTTCAGTTTAAATACAATGTTTTACAAATTGAGTGTAATCTTTTTTCAAATTCAATGGATCATTACTGTTGAGTGTAATGGAATCAAGCCAGCAAAATTTACCATGCAAAAGCTGCCTTCAATAATTCCATTATCAGCTGTCTCGAGGCCTCTAAGCGCACTTCGATTACGCATTACTTCCCCCCTGCAGCCGATTGCTATGTATTGGTAATTGTTATTGGCTTTAATTTTGACAGCTAATTTCTAACTTCTGCCTAGAAGTAGGTGAAAGTGAGCATAAAAAGCCTGAAATCTAAGGTCTAAGAAGCACTTGTTTTATCACATTTAAAGAGCTACCAAGACTTAAGAGATCAACCTTGAAGAGTCACTAAGCTACTAGCCATCACACTTGTTAATCCTCATTAGAACTAGCAAGAGTTCTAACAGGCCATATCACACTCCTAGGAACTTATATCAATAAACACTCCATTCTATATTCATCACACTACCTCATCGCTCGGTCACTCTTACCTCCATACTCTCCTCCTCTCATTAAGACAATCGTAAATTATAAATAATAAACATAGTGTCAGTTCTTGTCTTCTCATGTCACCAACCACCATCTTTCTGAAATTTTTACTTGAGAATAGTAAATAATTATAATTAATTAGTACAAATATTTAGTAACTTTATTAATATACATAAGCAATTCAAATCTAAAAGTCTAGCAATTGTTATAATAAAAACAAAATCCAATAGAATGAATTCATAAAAAAATAATACAAAAAATAAAAACGGTTATTTTAAAAACAAACTCTTTTTCGATTTTCTATAACTTTGTACAATTTGTCGATTTGCTTTCATTTCTTCATTAAATATTTCTTTTCATGATATCTATTAAAATGACTTAATCTATCGGACATTACGGATCTTCAGAATTAGTTAAGTTTTGTTGAAATTTTAATTTCCAAAATGTAATTTAGTTTAGCTCATTAAAAAAAAAAAAAAAAAAAAAAAGGAATAAAAGAGCACTTCAGACTTAATTTAAGCGTATGTTCCATGTCAATCTGACAACCTAGAAGGGATGCTGTATAGCCTCCAAACTGAACAGCAGTCTCCATCAGACTTTACCTCATTAACATATGACAAGCAACCATATTGAAATGGCTTTAGGATGCTGATAATATAGACAATTTAAGTAGCACACCTACAAACACAAAGATCTCACAATATGCATGTTAAACTGTCCTGTCGGGTTGCATAATTAGTGCAATAATTAATAAAATCTAATAATTTAATGAATATAATAAAAAAAATCTGGTGTGAAACACTCACACAACTTTTCTTTTACTCCTGTTCTCAAAATTATAATTAACAAATGATATAGTTTCTGTACCAAATATAACGAAATTCGTCGAAAACTGATAAAACTTTTCAGTAAATGCGCACTTCCGGCCTACTAATTTTCTTAAAACTTGGAATTTTGACCATCTATTTATTTCTAATTATTTTGTTTGGATGATAGAATTATATAATCAACTATGATACCACTTTAGAGGAAGCTGTAACCGTACTTCTCCCTAAAAGTATCCTTAAATGAATTTTTCCAGAGATGTATTTTTAATAAATGATGTAGATCTTTGCATGTTTAGTTTATACACGCAGTTTTAAGAAAATCGTCACAGCCTTTTTTTGAAAAAAATCGCGAAAAAGTGAAAAAAAATCATTTAGTAAAGTGTTAAAACAAACGCACTTCCGGTTATCTGATTTTTTTCAAACTCGGAATTTCAACAACATATTTAATTTTAATTAATATTATTTAGATGACAGAATTGTCTAATAAACTGAAATAGCAGTTAAGATGAAAACTTAACCCCACCCCTCCACAAGTGCCCTTAAATGAATTTTCCCGGAGAAATGTTACAAATAAAACTTGTAGCTCTTTGATCTGTAGTTGATATAACAAGTTTAAAGAAAATCGTCGGAGCCAGTTTTGAGAAAATCGCAAAAAAGGTAAAAAAAAAAAAAAACTAGTAAAGCGGTACTATTAGGAATTTTGACAGATAACGCACAGTCAGATCCCATGGTGATACCTAAACGTAATATTAAGTTTCAACTATCTACGATTTTTCGTTTTTTAGCTATGCTGATACAGCATACGCGCGCGCTCACTCACACACAGACAGACCATTTGCTAAAAATCACTTTTTGGATTCAGGGAACCTCAAAACGGATATTTCCGGTGTAAAAATCGATATCGAAAATTTGACACGATTACAGTACTTCCTCTTACTAGGAGTAAGAGAAAGTAAAAAAATTTTTCTTTTCATTACATAAAATGTAACTAACTAAATGCTGACAAATACAATTTTTAGAAGAATTGAAATTAAAAAAAAATCATAAAACTAAAGAAGTTATTATTTTAATATTTAGCCAAAATTTAGGGTGGTTTATATTCTCTTTATTGGGTCCTTGATTGTCCACTTTTCCATATTTTACCATTGTCATTCAATAAATAAAGAGACAATTGGTTATAGTTTTAATGTGATGCCTTAAACAATTCTCATACCCACAACTACTAATTTTCTTAGACCAGCGGTAAAGAGAAATCTTTGGCTCGAAGTGAGAACCAGTTTTCACAACTATTTTACACTTCTTCGTTCCTATAAAACGTGTGGCATGGTATCCTTGAACAAAAAAGAAATCTGATAATGTAAGATCTGGTCTGTAAATCAGAAGTCGCAGAAATTTGCAAGCTAATTTTTCAAAGTTTCAAGCGTTTGATTGCCTATTCCTCCACACATGTGGGCCGATCTTCGCCCTGGAGTAAGTGCTACTCCTTTTTTTCATGCAAAGCACGTAAGCCGCTTATTCAATTTTTTAGTCGTCTCTCTCCTATCAATCTTCTTGAATAAGAGCATCAATCAATCAATCTATGCGAAGGAAGCAACTAAAGGTAACCTTGTAATATGTTCGGACTCGGAAAGTTCCTTGAAGACTATTGAAAACAAATTTTCAAATGACCCCTTAGTCCATATGATCTATGAGCAGCTAAGAGAATTGCATAAACGAGGAAGAGTTATAGTATTTCTTTGGATTCCAAGTCACGTTGGGATTGAAGGGAACGAGAAGGCAGACGAAGCAGCGACAGCCGCTGCTTCACAAAGTCCGGATCTGGATATACGAATTCGACCAGAGGATCTGAAATGTTTCGTTAAGAAAGTTATGAATGAAAAATAGCAAAAGAATTGGGAAAATACAGAAGCCAAATTAAAGATAGTGATGCCTACTGTAAGAGTAAGGAAAACTGAAACCTTATCAAGAAGAAAAGGGTTGATATTGACGTGATTGAGAATAGGCCACACTCGTCTCACACACTCCTATTTATTACAAGGTGAAAATCAAATACAGTGCCCTAAATGTCGATCACACCTCACAGTGAAACATATTCTTTAGGAATGCCCCAGGCTGCAGGGCTACCGAGATAGAGTAGGTTTGCCTAATAATATGGTAGAATTGTTAGGACCAAGTGTAAAATATAAAGATCAATTGTTTAATTATTTAAAATCTTTAGATATCAATTTTAATATTTAGGTTTTGGTTTGGAGTGTGTATATATTGTTTTTTATCTAGGTGTAAGAGCATCGGGGTGCGAACAATATAGAGTATTCCACCCCAATAGTGGTAGGTGTGTATAAATGTGTGTAAATGGTGTTTATTTTGGCATGAATGTATTTATGGAATGAGTGTATTTATTTGTGTGATTCTCGTATGATAGAGATGTGTGGTTGAATGCCAAAGGCACTTTGTGAGAGCGCTAATGACCCTGGCAGTTGCTGCACCAAAAAAAAAAAAAAAAATAGAGCATCAATGCAAGATTTATATCCGTTATATTAGATTACGGTGTTGAAACCTTGTTTGACGTCGTCGTGCACGTTGCAAAAACCCATAATTTTTTGCCTATTTTTATTTGAAATTATTAATACAATTTTTACATTTTCTTCAAGTCTACAGAACTAATTTTCAGTAGATTGGTTTCAACACCTCAGGAAATCCTGTCACTGAACAATTTCTTTTTAAGTGCACATTTCTGGAAGACTTGATGAATGAATACTAGAAATTATAATGAAACGTTGAAAGTGAAAACACCATATCATCAAAACCAAAATCTGCAGGAAATTGAAAATTTGACATTTGAACGAGATCACATATTTTTCTCCCAGAGTTGTAGTCAAACCATGGCGGTTCCATCCCCGCATTTCGCGGTCCATTCACAACCAGGCTTTTTTAATAATTCGAGTTTTCCAATTATGTACAAGAATAAGCGTCAATCCTGAAAAATTTACCTCAAACAGACACTCAACTGGAGAAAAAATTTCTTTTCTGATAGACGATTTGACAACTTGCTGGAATCAATTGTTACAATTTTATTAGCAAACTTTATTAGCGCATTTCTGCCACGATTTCTTCATCCCGCAAGATCTTATTTTCATAAATAAATTCTGTGATGAATGTCAGAAATATATTTTATTTGTAAAATATTATTTCAAGAATATCCTAACATTCGCTGGCAATAAGGGTATACCCAGGTAGAAGACTACAGTTACAGAAAGAGTTCAAAAGACCTGGTTAGCTTTGTCTTTTAGAGTTCACAGAACTTTGGTAGCTTTGTCTTTTCATCCCTTCTCGCAGGGGAAGATTTGTACTAACAAGAGAAGGCATTCTTTCAAGACAGTCTGCATTCTGCTTTCAAACAAGAATAGTCTGTATTAGACACTGAACCAGAACACTTGTCCTTCGCTCTCTTAGCATCAGTGCCAGTCATAAGTTAAAACATAAGAGCCTAGTTTCAGTAGCAGTATATCAATAAGCATATTACTGTGAAATTGAAAAGTAGTTAAATTCACTTAGAGAATATATATCTATTTTAAAAACAGTGTGAATTCTTGATTAAACATATATACTCACAAGCCCTTTGCAAAACCGCTCACGCCACAAGCCACTACTACACACGCCAATTACATTTCAATTCCAAGACTGGAATTATGATCAGATTCAAATATTCCTAAAGTAAAGGAAAAAGTAAAATAATTATTGTTGAGTTCTTGAATCTTTGGGGAAATCCCATTCTTGCAACATTGATGTATATAAAGTAGCTGAAGAACAAGGAAAGCAAACCTGATCTACTTGAGTGTAGAGATCTACTAGAGCCAAATTAAGCCCGTTAATAGAGGCTTAGAAGACTTGAAAAAAAAAGATGTTACACGAGGAGAAAAATGTTTTAAAACTCTGTCAAAAATTCCATTTTGCCAACATTCACTTTTGTGATGGATGCAAGAAACTTAGAAATATATTAATTCATAAATAAATCAAAAATATCTAGTTATGTGACATTCCCTTGCAAAAGGACAAGCCAGGTATATGGAAACAATTACTGGAAAAATTTATTAACCTTGATGGCTTTGTACTACCCCCTTCTCATCACAGGGAAGGAGCTGAAGGAACAAAGAGAAACATTCTTTCAGACTGACTTGTTCTAAATATCAAGGTGGAAACATCGGTACACTACTTCAGGAATCGCTCTCTAAATATCTGTGCCAGTTTCACAATAAATTAAATAAGTTTATAATATTAAATAAGTTGTAGTTATTATTTCAACATATATATATTTATTGTTAACAGTGGTGATTTCTTGATTATTACTAATACTTCATTCTCTTTTAAACTTACATACTTACAAGCTCCTTTTATTACAACACCGCTCGTGCTACTACAAATACACATCATCACACCATCACATTACACTTTCTAATCGCTCAGAAGCCTCCAAACTGCGCCATTGTAGCAACAAATTCAATATGTCTTTGAGAATAGTGGGTAGGCGAAGTCGAATGAAAATATTAATTTTCCAAGAAGAACGCATTGTAAAAAAAAAACACACAAACCACTGACGCGATCTCAACCCGGAATCTCAAGTGTTTTTCATGAAAATGACCGCGGAAATCTACAAGATAAATTTTATTATTGTTATTTTGTTCAAAACAAGTGATACTGAAAGGGTTTTAGATTAGCAAGCTTATTTGTAAACCCTAATGCCTTAAAACTTCTGCAACTCATATCTTCGGAGAGAAAGCCTTTGCAGTTTTGCCAGGAAGCGACGTTGATAAATGATTTTTGTATCAGTTTTCCAACTTTGGAAAGAAAAATGCCACTTTAAGTGCCATAAAGAAGATGTTTTCCTTCCATCTAGAGACAGAATTAAAAGATGGAGTTATTGATGAACCACAATGATGCTGACGATATACATCCATCTTTAGATGTTCCAAGCTGTCTTGCCAAATGCCATTTAATCTGATCACAATTTTTAGTTTGTAAAAAAAAATATCTAAAATGGTAAAACTCGATTTTTTTTTATATATTGTTTAGGAAAACCAGCCAATTCAACATTTCAACAATAATTACACTACCTTCGCTTGCACTCACAAATTACAAATAGGAACTACAGAAATAGCTGATGTGTGCAACTGAATTTGGATTTAGATTATCCTTAAAGCAAACCTTTTTTTTTTTTTGTTCAGCCACACATTTAAACACACATGTTTATTCCTAAAACAGAATACTATAAATAGAATGCTACACATGTTACCAGCATTGACACTAAATAAATGTAAATCAATAAATAGCTTTTCTCAATTCTTCTCTTTTTCACTGATGTATTCTAAAACATGATGAATGAAATACTTTCTTTGAATGAATCGCTCTACATTGCAATAGATTTCATTTTCCCTATACTCGTAACGGAAATAACAGCTAGTTATTAAAGTGCTAATGATAAACCAGTTTTATGTATATATATATATATATATATATATAAATTTAATTTTATTTTAGTTAAAGTTAAAAAAAAAAAAATTAGGTAAATTTCATTTTTTAGAATCACCAACTTTCTTTTTTTGAAAGGAAGTTGGCCAACAAATTTTGTAATAACCGAAACAATAGGAAAAATATTTGGTGCATTGGCACTCTCACCTTCTCTTTTTATCTGACCATTTTCAACAATATATAACTAGAAATTCTGAAAAGCCAGGTTATAGTTCCAGAGTTGGTGAATCGGGGGGGGGGGGGGGACTATCCCTGGCGAGTTAGAGGTAGATGGATATGGAACAAAAGGTTTAGGATTACACACTGGGGAACTAGATTTCATTCATCAAAGAGAGTGGGACCACTTATTTGAGAGAATAATATGTTTGTGAGAAAAAGCTATTTACTGATTTAACAATTCTCTGTTGAAAGAGAAGGAAATGTTCCTATTTGCTAGCATTGTATATTGGATTTTATAGTCATATTGTGATTAGAAAATGAGAATAGATGTACAAGGAATTTTGTAAGAGAATTTTATTATTAAACAGTTCAATAAGGAGGTATAACTGCCCTTTTGCATTTGTGACAAAAGTTTGCTATATTTCAAAACTTTATGTTGCTTTTAATTAATAATTAGACTGTAAGGTCTATAATCGATAAAATTTGACAGGGTTATTATCGATTGAAGAATCCAAAAGTGGAGAAAAACAAAATTGAATTAATCTACTTACGCGCTATCAAGGCCAGACTTGGGTGGGGGTTGGCTATTTATATAGCCAAGCTAGTGTAATGTAATGGTGAGATGTTTGATGGTAGCTTGTGGCGTGAGCGTTTTAGCAAAAAGGGCTTGTATGTTTGCTTGAGATAGAATGTAAGAATAATTAAGAAAGCACCACTGTTTTATAAATAATTATATTATCTCTTAGTAAATTTAAGTATTTTACAATATCACACTATTATGTTTAAGAAATTAAGAATTTATCTAGATTAATGCAAAGCTCTTGTGTTTTAACTTATAACTGGCACTGATTTGAAGAGGGCGATTCCTGAAGTAGTTTCGATGTTTCCACCTTGAATTCTAGCACAAATCTGTCTTTTTTAATATCTCTTCTCTTTTTTCCTTCAATACCTCCCCTTTGAGGAGAAGGGGGTAATACATTGCCATAATTGTTCTTGTACCGTACCAGTAACTGGACTTGTATACCTGGCTAGCCCTTTTGCAATAGAATGTCAATCTTTTTCTTAATTTGAGATAAATATAAAATATTCTAAATTATTTTTAAAAACTATTATTTTTCGATTTCGTCCTTCCACTACATTAGCCCTACGGGAAGACAATTTTGCAACAGTTTACGACGACTTCACAACCAGTCAGCAACCTTCAACCTTCTCAGCCAATCACTCTCTTTATATATATATCTCTCCCTAGCTAACTTATAAAGTCCTTGCATTTTGTGCTTTCTTTTATTATACACTGTTCAACTTATATTCTAGTTTAATTCTCTAAAAACCCTATCACTTTTAATTCTTTCTCCTTCCCAAATCCATTACATTTGTGGCAGCGTCTTCAAACCCTGTGTTTCTACTTGCTTCCCACATTTTCAAACCAAGCACTAGTAGAAACTTCTATTTTCACTTTCTCTTAATCCTGCTACGAGGAAATGTTTACGATAATGTCAAATTTTCGAAATTGAATATTTTCAAGAAATTGAATGTTTTCAAATCCGCTGAGTGCAAAAAAAAAAAAAATGAAAAATCCTAGAGTGCTCAAATTTGAGATTCCATTTATCAAGAGGTCTTGGTCAAATTCCATCAACCGGAAGTGTACAATTTCTTCAACTTTTCCCCATCTTCTCGAAAACAGCTCCAACGATTTTCTTTAAACTTCTTTTGTTATCTAAATAGATAATTGCCATCATTTTTATTTGAAAACTTTGTCCTGATTTTTTTTTTTTGAGTGTTTCTGGGGTACAGCAATGATAAATCTTCCTCTGTAGTACCACTTCAGTACAACTAAACATAACCAAACCACTAACCATTTAACGTTTAAAATCTAACACAAATTTCGGTAAAACTTCTCTAGAACCAAACTTTCCCGATAAATGGATCATAAAATGATAAGTTTATGTAAATGCAGTTAGAGTTTTTTAAACGGAAATCATTTGAGTCTTTTTCGTAAAAATTACAGACAAATCAGAAATATTAGTAGTAAAGTTGCACTTTTGGTTAACACTATGATTCGCCAAGTGGGTGGTACCGCCTAGGGCAGGCGCTATTAATGATTCAGTGGGCCGATAGTAGCTCCAGCTAAAATTGGAAGGCGTTAAAGAGAAAAAGAAGACTGTGAAAGAACAAAACGGAGGGGAAAAGCTAAAAAAAAACAAAAAATTGAATAACCGTTACATCCGTTTCCTATAAAAAACAGAACATCAACTGTAAGCTTCCTGTGATATTTGCTTTGAGGAGGTTCACACACACACACACACACACACACAGACGATTCGAAAACCTGAAAACTCAATTTCGAAACTTTGATATGGCCGCAATAAATGTAAAAAAAAAAAAAATCTGGTGGTGAAACACTCATACGGCATTCTCTTAATACAATATTACATAGTAATTATTGAAAAATTGTCTTGAAAAACATATAATTTTGGTTAAATTTGTAGTGTTTCTTCAATGTTATATCACTGAGGAACCTAAATTTAATGAAAATAATTTTTTTTTTTTTTTTTTTTTTGAGAAAAGCCTAACATCCCCTGCCCTTCTTGAAACCCCTTCTAAAATGAATTTATTCCCCCGTATAAATTCATTCACATAGATGTTATAATTTTTTATATTATGTGTAATTTGATTAGGTATATAAAGCTTAAAGAAAATTGATGGAGCCCATTTTCAAGAAAATCGTAAAAAAAAATTTAAAAGTTAAACTTTTTGTTTGATTGATTTTTGACCCATAAAGATTTGGGTTAAATATAGTCAGGTCTTCTGTTTAGTACATAATATTATATGAAATTATCAAGTTTTGTAGATTTTGGAAATTTTTTTTGTTTTTGTATTATGGTGACCATACACAGATAGATAGACAGATAAACTGACAAACCTATAGATAGACACAAATCTAAAATTCTAAAAACTACATTTTCGAACTCAGGTGATGGATGTTCAATATGCGTACTTCCTGTGAGAATTCGATATCGAAAATTTTGCAAGATTGCAATACTACTCTTCTAATAATAGCATTACGAGGAAGTCAAAATGCAATGGAATAGTTTATTCTAACATTTGAAGTATTGCTGTAACTCCTTTTAACTTTGTTGATCTTTTCCGTTAATAGCTACTAATGAAGCCATTATAATCCTCCTCTTATATTCTATAAAAAATTTTAAAATGTTCTTAGCGTACTTTTATTCCTTCTGCTTTAGCAGTTGTAATGACATTGCAAAGTCATTGACATCGGCAAAGTACGCCAAAGAAATAATTTACAAGAGGTGATAACAGTAACACCGTTGGCCGCCGACAGCCGCGGTCAACCAAACAAACAACAAAGCCTTTTCATCAATTCTCACATCAAAAGGCAGGCACCGCGATAAGTATGGCCACTAAATAAGGTCAGAAAACTACGAAGGTCGCACAAGGCCGCACACTAATGTGTAAACAACAGCATATAAAAACCCTATGATATACGACGAAAGGATTATTATATCATCTACGACCAAACTATACACGAGCGGCAATTCAACGAAATTTGAATATAAGTTATATTCAACTTATCATTCTCGTAGTTGTGCACTTTAGTTCGTTATTTTAACCATTCTAAATTATCAACTATTTATCTTCTATTTTATTATGGTTATTAGTTACCATTTATCACGTTTAAATTATTGTTAAAATACAGTTTATTTTTATATAAAAAACCGTTTAATAATTCGAGCACTAACTTCCAAATCTCCCAAACTAACTTCCGCCCTCTTCAAGACATCTGCTACTCCAGGAATCACACATCAAACGATTCCATTACATCTAATATTTGATTCCATTACACAGTGAAAACATTTCCATCTGGCATACTTTGTTTTCCATTGTTTGTATTACATTAAATAGAAATTTATATTATTATGGTTTATTATTTAGATTTGTGAGAAAATTTGTTCCTATTAAATGCAAGGAGAATTAGTGAGCGCATTGTATGTGTGTACATATATGCGGAGATTATGTTATCAGTATGTATACATATGAGGTTTTAGTCTTAGCATTATCACTACAAACTAGTGGACGGTGTAAATTATTTAAGGATAAACTAACATGAGGGTAATCTGTGTGGCGTGTGTGTGTATATACTGTGTCCACTAGCAAACAGCGCAGGAGAATGAGTGTTAGGTAATTAGTGGTCAGTTTCTAGTGTAGATAAGTAGTACTTATACACACTTTCTCATTATAGTTTAGTTTCAGTTCTGTTGCGCTCTATCTAAAACGCATGGATTCATTCACTTAAATAAGGTTCCATCCAATATTTGTAACAAACTCTGTTTACTCTACTATCCACCAGCCTTTTATACCAACACTCGTACCTACATGTTAATACTAATTACATTAGTTATTCTAAACCTACTTCCATTTGCTCTATCCATTTTCCTACCAACATACATGTACAAATATAAACTTTAACAGGGATCTGAAGTGTTAAAGCTTCAAACTTTAATGGGCATAGGATTTCCAATTGTTGTAATATCTATTGCTCTTGTTTTGATTTGCCACCCATAGAACGAACGCTTTTGTAGTGGAATGAAGTTCCAATTGAAAAGATTCGCCACACAAGTGTCAGATTGAATGTTCCAATATCAGCCGTACCAAGCACTACCATTGGACCACCCACTAGACGCTCTTCAACTACGCATTACCACTGTACTGTATCGTCAAATGGGCTACAACAGTCAAGCTGCCCCTAGAATTGTCTTTAATTCTCCCTCAAGAGCTAGGAAAAATCGGAAAACAGCCCCGCAATAAGAAGCTTTAAAGAAAAAAATTTCTAAGCCAAAACTTGAAGAAGTCTGAACAAGTTACCACCTAGAAGAAAATAGCCAGTCAAGCATTACTAGGAGAGACAAACAAGAATTCTAACTAGCCAACTGCTCTTCAAGCGAATCACATCAGCATACCCCCTCCTAATATGCAACATCCAGCCAATAACTTCACTTTTCTCTCGATCATTCTATCCTCAATATCATCCCCTTCTCCACATAAAGTTTGTTTCATAAATATGTGAAAAGTGCACCATGATTTTGTGTCTTTATTTTCATCATTCCACGTTGTTCCTTGCTAACATAGCACCTTGTTATTAAAAACGTGAGACTATGTGAGGCAGCTGGTCCTAGATTAAATGCAGAGATGGCTGTTCAATCGATGATACTGCGGCACTAATATTCTTTGGCAGTACTGATCACCTGGGTTTAGAATATTGTCTTCACTTAAGTATGCTTGTTCACACTTAGTTAGGAGAGCATTTCCAGTATGAAGGTTGAAAGCATTGCTTTTTTGTTCTCCGAATAGTTAAACCCCTGCAGCTAAAGAATTCTTTCACACTAACTAGTTACCCGTTTCTTCCTAGGAAATCAATAAATGGTTGTCTTCTGCCAGGCCAGGTGTGGTATCTGTTTTTCTATTCCTGCACTGACTAGCAATTAAGCCTACATTCAGCCTGTACAATTACAACTTTTGCACCATATGTAGTTCTACATTAAATCTAGACGTCAAGTCATTGATTCATTATTTTGGTATAAAGTTTCCAATCGTATTCTCCGTAAAAATCATAATTTCATACGTAATTACATAACGCATCCATCACATCCGTATATCCGGACAATGAGTGCCCATTGAAGAGCATCTTCGTGTAGGATGATATGCCGCTTTGTTGCATTTACGCCTTATCCAAGCAATCAAAACGAGAAAGGCGCTTATTTTGCTTCGTGATATACGAGGCATGTCTAATAAGTAAGTGTACTGAGGCTCTCATGGCCGAAGGGATTTTGTTTCCGACATGTCGTGTAGCCTGATTCCTCCCCTCCGCAACGAGACCGGTTCGAGGTCAGTACGTTGAGAACTGTCGACGCGACAATACGTTTCGCGAAAAATGTCAATCCAATCTCCCGCCAAGTGTGAAATATTCAAGGTCGGGCAAGAGTTTTTGAGACACTACAAACTCCATGGAGATGAATTTCTCCGCTCCATCATTCTGGAGATGAAACTTGGGTTACACACCTGAAACCAAAAGGCAATCTCAACAGTGGCGTCATACCTCTTCATCCTCCGCCAAAAAGTTCAGAACCACAATTTCAGCCAAGAAAATCATGGCATCCGTGTTTTGGGACTGTCACGGCATAATTTTAATTGAATATATGCCTCAAGAGGATACCATCAACTCTGCAAGATACTGTGCGACCCTAAAAAAATTGCGGAGGGCGATTCAGAACAAAAGGAGAGGCATGCTGCCTGCTGCTCGACAATGCCAGACCATACACGGCCAACGCCACGAACGAAGTGCTTGCCTCGTTTAAATGGGATGTCCTGAACCATTCCTAGCAACTTCAGATTACTATCTCTTTACCTCCCTGAAGCTGCACATGTGTGAAAAAAGGTTTTCAACCGACGAGGTGGTGAAGGGGAGGTGGAGAAGTGGACGAAGGTGTTGGCGGGAAATTACTTCGAGGAAGGCATCAAAAAATTAATACCCCGGTTCACCACCTGCATTGAGAGGAATGGTGACTATGTCGAAAAATAGCTTACATCTGTACTAATGTAACCATGTAATTTTTTTGTTCAAATAAAAATTTTTGTAACCTATAAAAATTCAGTACACTTACTTACTGGATATGCCTCGTACACAGATTTCCCCATATTACCTTTAAGTTGACATGATAAAAATACTTGTTCGCAGTGAGACTGTGTGAGAAGATCACAAATCTGAAAACATGTAACCTAAATATTACTTAGTATTAATTGTAGTTTTTAACCCGCTTCAGAGATCGCGCTTGCTTAGCACTATATTGTATTGATGTTGCATTTTAAAGGAAAGCGTTACGTTTGCGCTTTCTTTAGAAACTCCTAGAAATTCATTTTTTTGGAAAAATGTTTGTAACATGCGAAAATCTCGTAAATCTCCGATTAAGTGTAATAACCGATCAGGTGTGATAGAGCAGCGCCCGCTCTAGCGGTTAAGTCGCCCAGGACAAAAAGACAAATTGCCGCCCCTTAAGAATATGTATATATTTTTTTAATCAAATCATAGACAAGCTGAAGCAGTGCTACGCTGCTCCCGTGGTAATGCTATTCTGTTCAGAGAAGTATATACATGTTCAAACAAGTTCAAGCATCGCCCTTTACAAAAGTCTGCGTTAATTTTTCAATAATAGTGTAAAGATTTTTAACTTTGAGACATGAACAATATAAGTATTTATGCTACGCACTGTAAATTTTTAGAGAAACGGAAAAAAAATCGATATGTGAAATTTTCTATTTAATTGAATATTTAATACATGTGAGAATATTTTTCTCACACTTACAGCCAAAATGGCACCGCTAAATTTTGGCGCCCCAGACAAATGTCGAGGTTGCCCGCCCCTGAAGCCAAAGGTATCAACTGCTCATATTATACATCAAATAAAATCCAAGGCCAAAATAGGGAGTCGAACCCAGTACTATGATGGACATCAACTTTGCAGTCCACGTTATTAACTACTCAGCTATCGTAGGTACGTCGGTGTAGTTAGTATACGAAGTTTTAAGAAACTAGTTAGGCATTATATGAATGAAGTGTAAAAACAAATACAAAAACAATGAATACAGTGTGGCATTTCCGTTAAGGGGGATTTTGATCGATGCCTTTATGTCAGATGCACTGGCGATATCTAAATAGAGTAGAAAAGCTGAGCTAAATGCAGTTTTCCGTTTCTTAGATATATACACACACACACAAACACCATTCGCTCGAAGCATTTTTTACTTTTTTTTTACTTTCTCTTACTCCTAGTAAGAGGAAGTATTGTAATCGTGTCAAATTTTCGATATCGAGTTTTCACCGGAAATATCCGTTTTGAGGTCCCTTGAGTCCAAAAAAGTGGTTTTTAGCAAATGGTTTGTGTGTGTGTGTGTGTGTGTGTGTATGTACGTATGTGAACAGCATAGCTAAAAAACGAAAAACAGTAGGAAGTTGAAACTTGATATTCCGTTTAGGTCACCCCATGGGATCTGACAGTGTGTTATCTGCCAAAATTCCTATACCGGAAGTACCGCTTTACTAGTTGTTTTTTTTTTACCTTTTTTGCGATTTTCTCAAAACTGGCTCCGACGATTTTCTTTAAACTTTGTAATATCTACTACAGATCAAAGAGCTACAGCTTTTATTTGAAACATTTCTCCGAGAAAATTCATTTAAGGGCACTTTTGGGAGAGGGGTGGGGTTAGGTTTGTATGTAAAGTGCTATTTCAGTTTATTAGACAATTCTGTCATCTAAATAATGTTAATTAGAATTAAATATGTTGTTGAAATTCCGAGTTTGAAAAAAATCGGATGACCGAAAGTGCCTATGATTTTTTCACTTTTTCGCGATATTCTCAGCAAATGGCTCAGGCGATTTCCTTGAGACTACGTATGTACACTAAACACACGAAGATCTACAACTTTTATTTAAAACACACTTTTAATGGTGAGGTAGGGTTGTGTTTTTCCACTTAAACAAAATTAATTAGAAATAAATAGGTGGCCGAAATTCCGAGCTTCAAGAAAACTAGTAAACCGGAAGTGCGCTTTAAATGAACAGTTTCTTAGTTTTCGATGAATTTCATTAATAATTTGGTACTCAAACTATAAAATTTGTCTGTTACAATTTTCAGAATTGGAGTAAGAGAAAGTTGTGTGAGTGTTTCACTTCAGATATTTTTTTTTTTTTTTTGTAATGAAAGGGGGGGGCTCAAAACATTTATTTCCGGTGAAAACATAGTTTCGAAAATTTGACACGATCGCAATATTCCACTTTTTTATCTGTAAGACAAAATTATGATTACATAATGAAATTCAATTTTGGCAACTTTGTCGCAATTTTTGTTTTTGTTTTTGCTTTTAAGTGTCAATATCATCAACTACAACCTGTAACTTCTAGTTGCAACTGTTTATGTTGAATTTATTTATTTATTTTTTATTGCAACAATCTTTTAACTAAGTGCATAAATAAGTAAAGTTCAGTTGAGAAATCAATTGCGAATATCTGCACTCTGTACCAGGGTGTAGTATTTCATTCAAGTTCAGTAAAAAAAAAAAAAAAAAAAAAAAGCTGGCTGAAAAAACTAGAATAATTTAAATAATTTTCTATAGAATAAATTAGCCACCTGTCATAACGACATGGGTCACCCCAACCACAAATTAGAATAGAGAATTTTTTTTTTTTTTTAACCTCCATTTAATTAACATAGAGGAAAATAAAAATATATGATAAACCAGCTTAAAAAAAAAAAAATAAAAAAAATAAACTTTTTCTGCAGTGTTAACAATGACACACAAAAATTATTATAAAATGCGTTTTCACAGAAAGCAATTAAATTAAATAATAAAAAAGTGCAACCATGTGTATAAATTGAAAACGAACTTTTAAGGGGCGGGCGGGGGAGTTAAAAAGGTCATTTAAAAAAAAAAGAAACATGCATCAGTTATTTCATTAATAGAGAACGTTCACTATTCAATTGCTTCAGTAAATAATTTTAAATTTTCAAGCTTGACTTTATCTACCTTTAAAAATAATTTAATACATAATTATTGTATTGGGATATTTGAAGTTGTTTTCAAAATATTAGTAAAAAGCATATCCATGAGAGAAACTATACCACAGTTTCCAAAAGCAGCAGCTCAAAGCTCAGAGAATTCAAAACTTTTTTGAGATAAAAAAAAATAACTGAAAAATTCGAAGAGAAAGAATTTTTTTTTTCAGATTTCTCCATTAAGTCTGAATTCTGAGAAAATTTCTCCCCAGTTTATTTTTCTCTCTTGGTGCTGCAGAAAACATGCCTGATAACTTCCTGCACCTTTTACAACCAGTCTCGTATTTTGTGGATTATTTTTAAGTTTTGCTGACCTACCCTCCAAGCACACTCTCACAGAGACGAATGGATGTGAGAAGGAGATGACTGGAGAGAATGAATTTAGGAATGATGAAGAAGATATAATAAACTAGTAGATGTGCTGAACACTGTATAATAAAGTAGTGACACAAACTGCGAGGTCTTTATACTGTTAATGGACGTTAGAAAATAAGGTAGCGAGAGAACAATAAAGAGAGAGACAGACTGGCTGAGTAATTAGAAAATAAGTAGATTGTTGTTTGCTGACTGGTGTGGAAGACTGTTCTTTTATAGACGATGTTCGCCTGTGTAAATATTTTTTAGTGAATAACAGGAAATATAAAATAAAATAAAAATAAAAGTGAGTTCCTTTTGCCCCCTATTATCTCAACCTCTGATAGGCTCTGTACAGTAAATACAGGAAAGATAATAATATAAATTGAGGTGAGATACCTCGGGTGGCTTCTGATTAATAGAAAACAGCGAAAATATAAATTGAAGAGTGAAAATATTGAGTGGACTGTGTATAATATGATATAATGGATGAGCAAAGTGGTAAATTAAAATATTTAATTATATGGACAAAAATAAATATACAAATTAAATTTAAAAATGAGGAGCAAATATTATTTATTATTTTCAACAGCCGAAGGAATGGCGCTTACCTTAAAACGCAGAATCCTGGTTACCAGTGCTAGGCACGCCCGCGTGTCCTTAGCCCATATCGGGGACAAGGAGAGACAAGAAATAGGAATAAAGAAATAAATCTTATGTTCTTGTAACTGTTGAGTCTTGATCCATACACTGCTGCTTGGCTGATGATTTGTAGATAGTAATTAAACGGGCTCCCAGAAGTGGCGTGGCAGGAAACTGGAAGTAGCAACCATGTGACTTCAGAGTGAGCTCTAGCAGGCCAGGAGAGATTGGAGCCACTTACTCGACAAAAGGACCCGCTTAAACACTACCCAGGAAAACCAGAAGTAATAAACTTGGGTTTTCACAATTAAGGGCAACCGAACTGGCTTATACTGCGACATACCCAAAACGAGGTTAAAATAGCGACTGATTCAAGCGAATCTTAGATAGCGACTAACTCCTCCGAGTATTGCTTAGCGACTGAGAGAGGAGAAAAAGCATAGGTTATCCTCTCTCTATTCTTAGGACACTGCCTAATAAATTAGTTAATTATTATCAAGGTAGTGCAGAAATAAAATTATTGTACCCTGTTGGCGGCAAATTTAAATTTAGATTAAATACCAAACTAAATTATATATATAGAATCTCCCTCCCTAGTCTGGCCTAAGTAGCGAGTAACTAGGTTCTTCGGATCCTCACGAATCTTAATGATTCGGATCCTAAGAGAAAAATAAAAGAAAATCATTTTTTTCTCTAAACATCGCATCTTAAATTCGAAAATTTTTAATAATCGCAATTCTTCCTCTTAGAATAGTAATGAAAAGTGAAATAAACATTTTAATCACATCATTATTGCTTTCTCTCACTGCTTGAAGAAGAAGTATGGCGATCGTTATAAATTTTATGTTTCGAAATTGAGTTTTCACCAGAAATAAATGCTGATATATGAATAATTATCTCTAAAAAAAACGTAGGTACACATTCAAACTTGTTATGCCGCTTAGGTACCATTACCATAACTAATATCTTAGTTAAACTCCATGAACCTATGATCCTGTTTGTAAGAATGGAGAGCGGAGAATCCGCTTAAACGAAGAACTACATAGTCTCTGTTGTAAAGAAGGAAGACTGTGGTGGCTTGGACATGTGGAGAGGATGTCCCAGAAAATTAATGTATGGGAAGCAGGCTTAGTTAGAGAACGACCTCGCTTAAGATCATTGGATGATATGAAAGACGATCTCCGCTGGGGCAGGTGTGGGAAGGTGGCGCGCCAAAGCAACAAGCAGACATAGTGGCAGATACTCCTTGATGAGGTTTAGGTCCTACAGCAGAATTGTAGTACCAAAAAGAAGAAGACGAAGAAGAAGAATCATATGTCGAATGTATTGATTTCTGTTTAATTTTTTTTGCGATCTTCTCGAGAGTAGGTCAACTACTAGTAAATATTGCCCTTAATATTGTAGCTGATAGAATCGTATATTAGATTCAGATAGCATTTAGATTTGCTATTCTAACTGTACTAATAAATGCCTATCAATTTTTGTGAAACCTTCCTTCTAGAAAAACTCATTTTTGAAGGGTTCTTTGCAGGTACGTGATTGCGTATTCTTTGAACTGGATTTGATAGTTCAACCGTTTTGAACAGTTTATATTTAATATGGTATATAATATTGTAGTGATAGCAACAATAAAGTTGATGAATAATTAAAACAAACATACAGATTGACGCTGTTCAAACAGTTTATGTTTTAACGAACTACTAGGTGAAAGAGTAAATAGAAGATAATGTGTCCGAGCGAAGAATGATGATATTGGTTAAGTTGGCTGGATTCGTGACGTAGTATGGTTAAGTTAGCTGGATGTGAATCGCATCAAAAGCGATAATGCTACTTAAAACACTAGCTTGTTCTAATAATTGATTAATTAATGTGAAAACTCTGGCATATAATGTTGCTTTGGACAAAGAGTGAGTGGAAATAGATGATTGCTTCTTAAAAAAAAGTTTGAAACTTTGAGAGTTATACTGTCGAATCACTGTAAGCTTTCGAATGATGGTTACTTATTTCTTGGTAGACTTCTTCAATGTTAACCTTTTCAAGATTGTTCATGCAACTTTAAAGCTTCCAATGTTATATTGCAATTAACTAACTCTTCAAAGTTGATCTTGTTACTCCTTAAACCCCGTAGATTTCTCGCTTTTATACTGGTTTCTTTTACCTCTTAGTGGGGACTATGAGTCAGCCTATAGAGAAAGCTTTGGCTGCCAAAGTTGTAGCCCATTTTTCCCAATTGTAACCCATTTGTGATGCCTTAACAAAGAGGGTAATGCGCAGTTTAGAGTGTGCCTAGAGGCGCGATATCAGTGCGCTTGATGAAGCTGGGCAAAAACATTGTGTCTAACAAATTTCCTCAACAGAGAATTGATCCCAATATAACATCAATAGATTTTTAACCAGTAACCTTTACATACGTACATAAAAATTTCCACTCCTACCGTTTAGTCACTTTGTATATGATTAAGTAGATACGCTTAAACAAAAGTAACATTACTAATGCGTTATAAATTTTATTAAATTAATGAAATGATTGCAAAATGCATTACATAAATTACAAATAAATGGGTTAAACATACATTCTAAATTGAAATATATGGTTGTAATGTAAGTATTCAAAAAGAAAATAAATTATTTAATATTTAATAATAAAAATAGATATTCTGTACAAATTGTAGCAAAAAAAAAAATTGATAAAAAATAAAATAAAATAAACTCACTTGCTATGAAAGAAATATAATGAAAAGAAATATATTCAAAATGTTTTATTATATAGATAATTGGCTCAGAATGGCTTGTTACTAAGCTCTAAAATTCCACCTGTTTGCACATTTATAATATTTGCATATCTTTGTTTACATCATTAAGAAGAGAAACTGCTTTTGAGGCAACACACAATCCTCATCAGCAGAAATTATTTAAGTAAATCTGAATTTATTGATTCACGAAAACAAAAAACAAAAATTGAATGTAATAATCACATTTCAATGGATAAATTTTTTAAAAAATTGCAATTTTGAATAAATATTGGCCTTGATGTTGTTGTTGATAGAATCGTGGCATTTCTAAGTAAACCATACATCAAAGTTGCTTCGAATGCCCTTAAATAAACTTTCTCGAAAATTGTCACAATTCGAAGTTATAGTCAGTCCATTTATATGACCTCACTTATCAACCGAACTGCAACTCTGTAGAATAGTAGGCAGTATTACAGAGAACTTCCATTATAAGAAACATACAAGAATGGTACTAATTCACATCGAAAAGGCATTTGACACCGTCTGGCACACTGGACTCCTGTTTCGCTTAATTGAATATAAATTCCCTCTCTATCTCATTAAATTAGTCTCCTCATATCTCGAAAATAGAAAATCTTAAGACTGCATTAACTCTACCTTATCAGTTCCTTATTCCATACTTGTTGGAGTCCCTCAAGGTTCTATGCTAGGTCCCGCTTTGTTTAATACCTTCATAAACTCCATTCCAAAACCTGACAATATTAACCTCGCCCTATACACTGACGATGTGGCCATACATGCCACTTTCTGGAGAATTGACACAATCTCTAACAGACTTACTAATGCACTGACTAAACTGGCAAAATACTTCAACAAATGGAATGTACAGATCAACCACAAAAAGACTGAAACTATTCTATTTACTAAACGTAGACCGTACATTAATCATAATATTACAGTCAACAGTACTACAATACCTGGTCAGCGTGACAATGGACCGCAGACTTAACTTCACTGCACACATAAAAAACCAGAAATATGGCTGGTAAGACAGCCATTAGACTCCTCTTTCCACGTCTCTCCCGCGACTCCAAATTGTCCACAAAAAACAAATTAATCCTCTATAAAGTTATAATCCATCCGATGCTCACTTATGCCTGTTCAGCTTGGAGCTTTATATGTAAGAGCAACCTTTCCAAACTCCAAATTGTCCAAAATAAATTCCTTCGTTTGGCTAAGGCCCCGCTACACAAGTATATCACATCTTCACGAACTAACTGACACATCCACAATTACTGACTACATAAAAAAACAACTAACAAAACTTCTGACTAACATCACTGTTCACCGAAACCCTCTCTGCCGGTCCATAGCCAGTTACGACATGACACTTGATTATAGGCACAAGCGTTACAAAAACATCCTTAGAAGCTAATTTTTCATAATGTCATTGGGTTTTTCTTTTCTTTTTCCCAGATAATTGTAATTAATTAAACTTTGTCTACAGTTAAGCTCGCTGGAGTGTGTAATGCTATGTGCATTTGTACTACTGTTTCCCAAGTTTGTATATATTATATCTAAATAACTTGTAAATAAAAATTCTATCTATCCATTTATATTTGTAGTTAGTACATCTAGTATATAGAAAATCTTTGTGCCGATTCAATTGTGTCATTTTCGAAATTGAGTTATAGGTTGACTAAAGCATGTATTATATACAAAAAAAATTATAAAAAAAAAAAAATGTTTGTAACGAATGATCTGTGATCTGTGTGTGCGCGGTAGAAGGGTGAATAAAATTACTCAAAAACAAAACTTGCAGAACCTTGATATTGATATTGTTTTTAGATATCACTGGATAATAAGAAATAACCTTAAGTGTGCGACTTTACTGAATTTTTAATTTTTTTAGTTTTACAATTTTCTCGCAAACAATTCGTAACGATTTTCTTTAAATTTCCATACTAACTCATACACACATAAAGTTATATAATGGTAGCAAGTTGTTAGGCGTTAATAAATGAATTGTACATTCTACTGATACTTGTATAAAGAAATGTCTAATTTAACTGTTAGAGGAGATAGAATATTGCGAGAAGTTAGAATGGTCGAACGAAGAGTGATGATCAAGAGCGGCTGATGGATTCAGCTTGATGAGGAGTGTAGCTAATTAGTACTCTTGACTATTATAACGATACTGTTTGGCCAACTTGCAGAGAACTCGCTGGCCTGTAAATGAGCTTTCGACAGAGAGCTGAGTGAAAATAGTTTATTACTTCTTGGAAGTTGTTTATTTATGATGTAAATTTTTGAGAGTTATATTGCAGACGCCTGGTTGAGTTTATAAGTTTTTGAATACTTGTTCCCAGGCTGGTTAATTCCTAGTTGAGAGTGTATTTGCCTTCTTTGTATGTTGATTTAGGACACTTGGAGGTTGATTTTAGACTAACTTTTTATCCGTAACCCATTCATCTCTTCAGGTGGGAATGAGGGATGAGTTTAATGCGCATTGAAATGCTCTTATGAAAACAACAGCTTTGAAGCGGCTGGCGCCAGCAATATGGATTTGACGACGACGTTGCTATGATGGATTTCCTCAAAAAGCCAATCCTTTATAATTGAATCATTTTGTCCAGGAAAATTGACTTTTGAAAGATTCTAATTAGCTCTTTCCTTCTGAAGTAATGTTCATTGTAATTAACAGTTTTTTTTGGCACGTATAAAATATATCTGGTATTTTATCCGACATAACATGCGACGATACGTATACTATCGTAAATAATAAGATTTTTATTGGGGGGTAAATTAAATCAAATTAAATATGTGAATTAATAATTCATTATTATAATTATAGTTTGGAATCTTTTCAAAAGGGATTTCTTGAGGTCTGTGTTTACCTGAATCTATGAGGGATAATAAAATAAGTAAACGAATAAACATAAAAAGAAATATAATATGCAATTCAAAAATAAATACAGTCTACATGATCAAAATCATCAATCTGTCATATCAAAATCTCATTCTTTAAATAATAATAATAATACTAGGTAACAATTATGATATCTTGACAATTAAAAGTGTTGCAGCACTTTAATCACATATATCAATCAACAACCAGCACTCTTTCCTGAACCACAAAAATTTGATCCTCCCTATTTGAGGCACTACATATATATAATCCCTCCCTCCTCCCACTATTCAAGAGAGAAAGGAAGGGAAATTCCCTTTTATTGTACTAAAGGTATTCTACCTTTCTAACTGTCCCTCATTGTTTCACCCAACCTTCGTAAAAACCCAATCTTGAAATTGTAATAAGTAACAACCAATATTAAATGTTTCTCTACTAATATACTTTACTTATAATTATAAAAATCCTAATTTATATATTTTTTTTTTAATCATTTCTCCCAAAGGTGTACACATTACAATACATATACACAACCAATATGTGTGAATGTAACAGAAACATTAAATTGAAGTGAACTCACTACACGAAATTCGTGAATTTTCTCTGATGATGGACGAAAATCCGAAACCGTGCAGAAAAACTATAAATATGCATGCTACGACGGATAAAATACCAGATGTTATCCAGCATTGCGGACCCATCCACGTATTCTATAAAATATATATTACTATAATTCTAACTTTTGCAGGAAATCGGTTATCCCGGATGTGCAACAAGACAGAATAGGTTTCTGAAATTTTATGGATTTTTACGAAAACTGTTGGCAAGATTTTCTTTAAATATGGCATGCCCAGTGCAAAGATTAAAAAAAAAAAAAACCTATCACTTTTATTTGAAAGTTTTCGGGCCTTTTTTAAATTAGGCTTAAATTTAAGCTGTCCTTACAATCTTTGCTGAATAGTTAAAATATAGCGCGCTGCCATAGGTAGGTGAGCAAGCATAATCCCCTACATATTTATTTATTTGTAAAAGCAAGTCCAACTGAACGTCCAGTAAATAATGCACGATTAAAGGAAATTTGTCTCTCAGAATTATTACAATAAAAGTAACAAAAAGTCGCGTGAATGTGACATACCAATTTTTTTTTAAAAACTATTTATAACTTATACAAAAAAGAACCAAAAGCTTAAATAAAAGCGTGGAAATTCTTGTATTCCATAGGGCCGTAGTTAATATTTGGATACTGTTTAGTCCAGGAAATTAAGTCTGCCAGATTGTCAGTTTCATATGTACATAATATCATATTACAAGATAATTTAATGTCTCAATATTATTTCTCTAGTTTGGTTTGGATTCCAAAATTCAGGTATAGTTGCCAATAAATATCGGAATAATAAATCGTATTTGTTTCGATCGTACAATCAATATGTATGAAAGTTTAAAACAGTTAATAAAAAATAATAAAAAAAAAAAATGCAGATTATAATATAGTTTTGCCCTGGTCATTTTGTAGTATTCTATAGGTTTCCATTATTTACCCAACTTCAGGAAGTCTTGATAAATAGTATGATAACATATATTTCAAAGGGGAAAAAAATCAATTTGAACATTGCATGTAAATGTTTGGGATTAGGTTTAACTATAGGTAAAATCTAGTTCCCTATCTACTTTTATCTAGTGTAATGACCCAATTCAACCCAATATCCAAATGGTGGAGCAAGCGTCAGATAAATTCCAAACTCAGCCATGCGCCATTAAATAATTGCCTGAGTCTTTTATAAAAGTAAAAACAAATAAAGAACGAAAAAACATCGCAATAATTTTATACAAACTAAAAGTTATCATACATTTTTTATAAGTTTATTCATTTTTATCATATCTTTAAGGTCATCCTCACACCTAACTGTTTTACAAACATACTACCAAACTAGTAAAGACATATATGCATACACACACACATAGGTATATGTATAAATAAATATATATGCTCACAAAAAAAAATGCATGCTGTATGCACTTTTGATAAATTCTAACCTGTGGAACTAAATTTTCTTCTTCTTTCCCCGATTAAAATACAGATTATTTGCATGATATATTTAAAATCTCCTACCATTAAAAATACCTTTACAAATGCCACCACATCTCTCTCAACATATTCTTAATGTAATTTAAATATAAATTAATATAATTAAAAATAAGCATGATAAATAATAACGCACACATTTGATTTCCTTTATTACTAATTTAAAATCATCTCCAATTTGCTGTTTGTTACCACCTTCTTACATATCAATTTATTTATATGTTCTCTTATATTAACCCTGCTTCTTTTTCACATTTATTTCTTACTTGTACAAACTTTTCACTGCCATAAACTTTGCATTGCCTTTCTTTAAAATTCATCCATTAATTGCCTTTCTTAAAATTTATCTAATCTTATTAGTACAGTTTACTCCTGAAATAACTTATCCCTCCCCCAATGAAAATGACTTGATAAAACACTGAGCATGCTTAACAACCGTCTTAAAATTTAGTTATAAAGTATTCTTCAAAACATGCTATTTATTACACACTATTTTCTAATGGCTAATCCCAATTTATAATATTTCACTTTGTCATGAAACACACACATGTAGTAACAACCTTATAAGGTTATAACCTTCCCACATATATACAACCAACAAGTGTGAGTCTACAGAAACATTTCGTTGAAGTGACCTCTCTATACGAACTTGGTGAATTTGCTCTGTCGATGGATGAATATCCAAAACCGGTCAGGAACAAAACCAACATGCATGCTACGACGGATAAAGTACCGGATAGATTTTTAATTTTAATTTTTTTTTTTTTTTTTCTTATTGCTATTAAGAGGAAGTACTTATTTTAATATATGAAAAATGAATAACGCCAACCAAGAATCCTAAAACCTATATTCCGTTTAGTCTGATATATGCCTATTTTCATTTTTCCAATTTCAATATTGGGCTAAAAATTCTTTAAATCCATTACTGACTGTTTTGTTTTGAACAGCATTTTCTTGAAAACAACTTTAACGATTTTCTTTAAACTTCGAGTACTGTTGTGTACACACACAATTGCTTCTCAGTTTGTATCATTTTTTCCAGGAAAATTGAGGTTTTTGGGAGGTTCTGAAAGAGGAAGTAACTTTAAGCTTTCCTCTATTTACGTCAGTTCAGTGTACGGTTCTATTCTGAATATAATTAATATTAAAGGGCATTAGAAGCGTTGATAAAGTACCCTAATTTGAAGAAAATTCTTCAGCTGAAAGTGTGACTTTCCCAATTATTTTTGTTTATTTTTTTAACGTATCACTTTTATTTGGAAATCATTTTTTAGGAATTGTTGAAATTTAACGTGTTATTGGAGTTTATTTATACAACGTTATTGGTACTATCTTCTGCACTACACTTTAAGAATTACCTGCTATGGGTAGAGAAAAACACATACACTCTCCAACTCTAAATTTATTTTAGGGATAACAAGTAAAACTTCTATTTAGAAAAAAAAAAGAAAATCGTTTAATAATGTACTTTCTATAGTGAGAGCAAATCGTGTAAGCGTTTCACACTAGATTGTTTTCTAAATTCACATAAAGATGATTAATTTGATGTACTACCTTGGCTGTTACAAGTTTTCATCAATATCAAGTATTTATTGATTCATTTCAATTTTTTAATTGATTTTTTTTTTTTTTTTTTATAAAATGAGTGAGATTCGGTCGTTAAAAAATAAAAAAAAAAACTTATATTTCTTAACAAATATATTGCCTTTATCAAGGTCTACAACATAAAAATACAAAGGGTTCTTTTAGAAAGACAAAATCCGAAAAAAAAAATGCAGAAAGTAATAGACAACACAAATACCATACATAGATTAATTTATTAATTTATTTTTGTTATTTACATAAATAAAATAAAGGTTAAACATCAAAACATGGCACTTAACATTTTATTTTTCGAAAATTAATATGTGGAAACTCTGCAACACCATAGAGAATAGTGAACATATACACCACAGTGAACAGCGGGCAAGTATAGCTATAATGGGATTAGTGGAAAGAATTTTGTCCTCACGCGTTGGTCTAGTGGCTAGCGCACTTGCCTTTCCTGCTAGAATTCAGGGTTCGATTCACGTGAGGTCAAAGTCGGTGTGGACCCAGCATCGTGATAAAAAGTGGGAAACTATAGTTAGTAGCGGCCTAGGTAGCAAAGGCCAGAATGAAACGGTAGGGCAAGTGCGGCGTGCTTACAACATGCCCCGTCTGGCGAGCCTTGTCCCTTCATGGGCTGTTGCGCTATTGGGGGAGAAAGAAATTTTTTTGGAAAAACACAGAGTCAGGGGTAAGGAAACAAGGTTGTGGTAAATAGAGAAGAGATTGTTGGTATCTGTTATGTAATTAATGGAATTTTTGTGTTTTTTTTATATGTAGCATTTCTAAAAAATTGAGTTTTTTGCATTAGGTTTAGTTGCCAAAATACTGATGGTTGGAAAAATAAAATTTTTTTTAAAATATTTTATGATTTCACTTAAGTTTTTTCATAAAACTTTCCTTCATTCTATGATAATACTTGAATTATTCAATTGAAAGAATGATAACTATGGAAATGAAATATTTTTTACTTTAAATGCATCATAAATTGTTCTGTGTTATTGCATACTTGGGCTGCTTGAAGAATTTCTGTACACATATAAAAAAAATTCTTTTAATCTATTAGAGCAGAGAGTTTTATTCACAACTCCTATCTCTGTCTTTTTGGCCTAAATTTCGTTTACTTAATTTTTATTGTCCTATAAATGAATTGATCTTAATGTTCCAGATATTCAACTTAACAATTTATTTTTGAGTAATCAAATTTAATGGTAATTTTTTATTGAACCATTCAAGTTTTAGGTTTTATTTATACTTACTACTCTAATATAAATTTATTTAAGTTTAGCCGGTTGTTTGTGAAATGTATGTAAATTTAGTAGAAACTGTTTTATATGTACCTTTCCGTTTGCTGTAAACAGTTCAGACAGAACTAGAAAGTAACTTTTACGTTTATATACTTGTTAGAAATAGTCACAAAACGGTCTAAGGGAGTCTTTTCTGAAGGGATGTTAAAAAAAGGTAATTTAATTAGCTAGATAACTTTACAGTGACTTCTCCACTTTGTTTACTTTTTAACAAGCGAATTCTTCACGACTCTTAGCCGGTTTAAACAGTAGTGGAGGAGAGGGGACTTGTCTAGTCAGCGTGTATCACCTAAATACCAGAGTGTCTATTCTGATCTCTTTAAATTACATCTACAGCCTTTTCTATTTATCAGACTTAGAGATTTGGACATTATTTCTTCAAGATGCATAAAGCTTAATTTTTCATCCCGAAGGAGATAAACCCGAAGTTAAAGAACCCCTTCCTTCACATGAAACAACATAGGCAATGTTGTTTGTTTCCTCTTCTGCCTAGCAAAACCCAGAAATGCTACCTCATTTTTCAAGTGAATCTAAATGTTAATGTATGTTTATACTGTGTTTAAGTAATTAAAAATGCAACTTATATAAGAGTTCTTAACAGATACTTTTTATTTTAGTTTTTTGGATAAAATGTTCCAGGTAAAATGTTAAGTAAAACATTATACGTATCCTAACCTATAATCATGATTAAATGACTAATGGTCTTGTTGGAATAATTCTGCAATAAATCTATGCGAATAGCTATTGATTCACTTTTTTGCAACTAGCTATTGGTACAATTGATCGGATTTCTGCTGTAAATGTTTTTTTTTTTTTATGCCTAAAACCATAGGGATTTCGATTGATCAAAAAAGGGATCCAGTGTGATGAAGAGTCTCTTAAAAAGCCTTTACAAACAAGGAGACTCGCGGCTTGTTGAATTTTGTAACGGCAAGAGAGAGAACACAAGCCCGACCGAGAGAAAACAGACTCTCTCTGGTACTCTCTCACATAAGCAGGCTAGGGGAACCTGTATATAAGCCAGTGAGAGATCTAGACATCTATCTATCTATCAGATTCAACCATATACATTACATCGTGTCATAACTCTACTAACTTTATTCTATAATATCATAAGTCCAGTGCAGTTTGTGTAAACTTATAGTTATATTATAAGAGTGTCTTCATATCTCGTTTAACTAATCAATCCCAATTTCTCTCCTCATCAACTCCATTATAATTTCATTCATAATTTCCAAAACAAAGATGTTACACAATCTTGAAGTAACAATTTTGAATTGATCTCTCAAGAATTAATAGACAGGGAAGCATATTGATTGTCTAAGAAGATGACTGGAATAATGTATTCTCCGTCTTAACAAACCACAATTCAGTAGTTCGATATTCTAGCCTATGGCTAGATTATCTGGTCTTATTGAGACTTTAATCCTGGGATTTGCCATATAATAATATCTATTACATTCTCTGAACTTATGTCATCGAATACCACATGAGGGCGCACATGGTTCTGGAATTATGAGCCTGCATTTCGCTGCTCCCTGAAAGCCAGTCACAGTTAGATTTGTTAGTAATAGTTTCAAAGTTGAAGAAGTTGAAGTTTTTTTTTTTGTCAAGGCATGGTGAAGCATAAAGAAGTAATAAGTATTGTTGTAAAAGAAACTTATAAGCCACTGATTTGCAAACTCCACCAAATATAAACTATATAACTATTATATATATTATATATATTAGTAAAATATTATATTTATAGAAACCTCTCTCCATAGAAGCTGTTCAAGAGAAAAAAGAAACTGGAAATAAAGGGCCGGAACTTTTTTGAATACTTAAGATGAGTTGCCACTTTAAAAAGTAAATAGAAATTGCCAAATGAACTTTGACAAGTTGACAAGTCTCATCGTTAACCTTGAAAGGTTTACAATTAGCCACATTAGCTAACCCACAATTAAAACAAGCAAGAGTTTTAACTCTTCAGACAATTCACATCGACCAATGCTATGTTTCTACCATTCATTATCACTTCAACATTATCACTACATTCTTTATCAGTACATTCATTAT
Organism: Triatoma infestans; assembly: GCA_011037195.1. Classification (NCBI taxonomy): domain Eukaryota; kingdom Metazoa; phylum Arthropoda; class Insecta; order Hemiptera; family Reduviidae; genus Triatoma; species Triatoma infestans. Next base: position 15,079 of record JAAEAF010002679.1, on the reverse strand, counting down.
CACTACATTCATTATCATTAAAACATTATCACCCTTCGCTCGGTTACTCTATTCCTTTACTCAGTAAATCGTTAAAATATAAACTGTGATTACAATATCAATTTTTTGTGTGTTCTCATTTACTATTATCATAGTTTCATTCCAAATTTGTTCTCTTTATTAAGCTAATATAAAAATAAAATTAATAGCAATTATATTTATTGTATATAACTCGCCTGCCGGTTTCGACCAATACAATTGAATAAAATTTATGTGTAAATGATTTTGTATTGCAATCGTTTAAATAAATAAATATTATATTATAATATTTAAAATTGGTATTTATTGGAAGTGTGTCTATGGTTCAAAGAAAAAATTTGCTCTTGAATTGTGGTAGGATGAAGAAGTCTCCTACATACTATGATATAATGTCATTTTATTATAACTATTTTACATATAAATAATATAAGAATCCTCTTATTTTCTTCTTAATTTAAGGCGCGTCTATATCTATGCTCATTGCGCCCGGAGCCTTCTTAGTGCTCTGCCGCCGGACAGTGAGCTGTAGAGGATCCTAGAAAGAAAAAATCTAAGGGTAACAATGGACTCGAATTCGGCACCTCCAAATGGGGGACCAACGCGCTAACCACTTAGCTAATCCGTCCCCTAAATACAAATAATTTCTAAATAAATATTAACACATTATTATTATTATTCACAAAAGGGGAGGGCAAACCCTACGCTATCCAAAGACTCCCAGGGCCCATATAGCTACCCTTAAAGAATAACAACCACTGGGACTAGAACGAAAATCCAGGCCCAGGTTAAAACCATCTAAGTTTCACCACAGACCGAACAAATCGGACCAAAGCCTTAAAAGGACACAGCTTAAGATCCTCTACCGATATCCTATTCCGGCCGAAGGTCCTAAACCTAATCTCCTCACAACCCAATCAATTCGTCATCAGATACATGGGTGTTTCCTCCTCAGTCTCACAAACTCTACAAAAGGGATCAGGCACGAGTCCCATTATATAGAGATGTCTCCTTAAACCACAATGCCCAGTGAGGAATTCAACCAGATGTCTGAGGGAGGTCCGTGAAAGACATCGGACCCCGCTATTCAAAGCTCCGTCCAGGCCCCCAATGAGCATTTTAGACTGCCGACAACCCACTGCACTCATCCAATATTAACACAATTATAATAGATAAATATTATCATTTTCAATTTTGGAGTAAATTCGCCAATTACAGCTCTGAGAAAAATAATTGAGTCAAGTGAATATCTACGATTTTCTTTGCAATTTTATGTTTTATGAAAATAATATAATTCAATAAAATATATAATTTTGCAAATTGTTATATATTAATAGCAATATAAGTGTTCCTTTTTAGTTTCTCTTACTCCTAGTAAGAGGAAGTATTGTAATCGTGCCAAATTTTCGATATCGAGTTTTCACCGGAAATATCCGTTTTGAGGTCCCCTGAGTACAAAAAAGTGGTTTTTCAGAAAATGTGTGTGTATGTATGTATGTATGTATTTGAACAGCATAGCTCAAAAATGAAAAATCGTAGAAAGTTCAAACTTGATATTCCGTTTAAGTAACACCATGGAATCTGATAGTAGGTCAGCGGTCAAAATTCCTCAACCGGAACAACCATTTTACTACATGGTTTTTTTTCACTTTTTTGTAATTTTTCCCAAAATGGCTCCAACGATTTTCTTTAAATTTGGTATACCAACTACACATACAAAGATCTACAACTTTTATTAAAAATATTTCTCTGGGAAAATTCATTTAAGGGCACTTTTGGGTGGAGGAGTGGGGTTGGTTTTTCTCTAAAGTGCTATCGTAGTTGATCATACAATTCTACCATCCAAACAATTAATTAATTAGAAATAAATAGATGGCCTAAATTCCGAGTTTCCAGAAAATAAGTAATAAACCGGAAGTGCATTTTTACTGAACATTTTTTTTTTTAGCTTTCGACGAACTCCAACGAATTTCATCAAATTTGGTACACAAACTAAAAAAAATTTGTCAATTATAATTTTGAAAACGGGCGTAAGAGAAAGTTGTGTTAGTGTTTCACACCAGATTTTTTTTTTTTTATTATTATTATTTTAAAAGTTTCTCATTAAAATAGAACATTTTATTCCGCCAAAACCTTATGCCTGTGTATTATATTAGGTAAATATAATATATACCAAAAAAATAAAAAATTGTTGAAATAGGAAATAATATCAATTTATATGCAGTACATAACATGGTGACTAGATTCCGGGTTAAGGAAGCCTCTATATTAGACTAGAAAAACCCAGGATGTAGGGTTTCAGGGAAATCTGCCTGGTAGTAGCCCCATATCCGTTCTATTTTTGATATTCTGTTTGAGTTGTTTTTTTTTTTTCTTTTTCTAAAGGGTTTGTGTGGGAGGGAGGGCTTTGAAGGGTGAGAAAGGTAGGAATATATCCTGTTTTTTTTTTATCCCACCCTTAGATTATTTTTACAACAGTTTGAGTATGGAGAGAACTTTGCCAAAGGGTAGTCCTTTTCTTTCAAAAAGATTTTATTTTGCAAGCATCATTTAATAGTTGATGAGTTTTTCGTAAATTATATAGAACTTATTGATTTTTATAACTTTGCAATACTATAAACCTGACATTGACGACATCAAGCCAATTATAGCCATTTTGTCTTGAAGGCATTCCAGATTCTAAGCTCCATAGCAAGCTTTAAAATGCCAAAAAAAAAATTTGTTGTGCTCTGATCTTTCATTCAGTGAGGATTGAAAAGATTTTGGTTATCGGCCACAGCGGAGCCCGAATTTCTAATAAATTAAATTCCAATTATTTTCAATATGTCTCAAATATACAAAACCCACATAGCACAGAATTTGACCTCTCATGGGGTCGTCACTTATAATAATATAATTTTATTAATACAAACATATTAACATCTGGTATTTTATCCGTCGTAGCATGAATATATTTATAGTGTTCCTAACAATATAAAATACCAAATGTTATCGAACATTGCGGACCCCATCCACATATTCAAATAATATATTAACTATAGAATTTGATCAAAAATTAAAATTTTCAATTTTTTTATAATATTGTGAGATATAACTAAAAAAAAAAAAAAAATGTCCCTAAATAAATGAAATAAATTAAAATATCGGGCTAATAAAAAAAAAAAAATGTAATGAACAAAACATGTACGTATCTACAATTTAATATAAAATTTGTTAATATTGTGTTTTTACTTTCTCTCACTCCTAGTAAGAGGAAGTATTGTAATCGTGTCAAATTTTCAATATCGAGTATTCATCGGAAATATCCGTTTTGAAGTCCCCTGAGTCCAAAAAAGTGGTTTTTATCAAATGGTCTGTGTGTGTGTGTATGTATGTATGTATGCAAACAGCATAGCTCATCATAGGTTCTGACAGTTCGTTATCTGTCAAAATTCCTCAACCGGAAGTACCACTTTACTAGTTGGATTTTTTACTTTTTTGCGATTTTCTCAAAAAATGGCTCCGACGATTTTCTTTAAATTTGGAACATCAACTACACATACAAAGAGCTACAACTTTTATTTGAAACATTTCTCCACTAAAATGCATTTAAGGGCACTTTTGGGGGAAGGGTGGGGTTAGGTTTCCATCTAAAGTGCTATTTCAGTTTATTAAACAATTCTGTCATCTAAATAGTGCTAATTAGAATTAAATATTTTGTTGAAATTCCGAGTTTGAAAAAAATCGGATAGTGCGTTTACTTTACCACTTTACTAAATGATTTATTCCTTTTTTCGCAATTTTCTCAAAAAATGGCTCCGACGATTTTTTTGAAACTTCTTATATAAACTAAACATGCAATGATCTAATACAACTTTTATTTAAAACATTTCTCTGGGAAAATTCATTTAAGGGCACTTTTAGGGGAAGGGGTGGGGGTTATGTTTTTCTCTAAAGTGCTAGCACAGTTGATTATACAATTCTATCATCCAAACAAAATTAATTGGATATAAATAATTGCCCAAAATTCCGAGTTTTAAGAAACTTAGTAAGTCCGGAAGTGCGCTTTTACTGAACAGTTTTTTCAATTTTCGACGAATTTCGTTAAATTTGGTACACAGACTATAAAATTTGTCAGTTATAATTTTGAGGACAGGAGTAAGAGACAGTTGTGTAAGTGTTGTCACCAGATTTTTAAAAAAAGATATACAATTATTTTTTACGCAAAAATGGTCTCTCTTTCACTCTCTCTCACTCAGTCACTACTCTCACTTTCCCTGACTGACACACTCAACTTTCACCACTGTCTGAAACTGTCTGAAAGTTTCAATTATATTTATTAATTAGAAATACAAATGTATTACAATAAATCAATGTCATGTAAGTGTGCGTTTAATGCAAGAAATATATTAAATGTTTTGTTTGTGATAAAAAATTAAATACCTACTATAAATAATTTATTTTATCCTTTAATTAGGTTCAATAAAGATACTCTACTATTGCAAGTAATGCTGAAAGGAATTAGAGATTCCTTCCACATTAATAAGCTTTCTATTTAGTTGAAAACAGTGGAGGTAACTTTAGTTACTGTCTATATTATTACGACCAAACTAAATTTTACTTGTCAGCAGCAAACCTTCTTCATTTGTATAAAAGCAAGTGACAAATCAAGAAACCAGAGGGATAGAGTCCTGGTGGCAATCCAAAATATCTTCAACCAATATTGTATTCCAAAGTTTATACGAGTTCCCTATATTATTGCTTACTTTTAGTAGAAAGGAAACCACCATCTTAATATTTCTACTTTCTCGTATTACTTAAACTTCTTGCAATTTTTCATTTTTAGATATTTAGTTCGAAAACTTGAAACGACCGAAATACTTCCTCTAAAACAGTAAGAAAAATGCTACTCTAAGAACTATTGATTAATTCATAATAAATTATACATTAAATTCGCTGAAAATTTTCTTTGAACATTTCAACAATACTGTTACGCCAAATGAGTGGCACCATTTTCTGTTCTTTGAACCCTTCATTTATTTGCTAATCCGTCAGTTTATGTGCCTTATAAGAAAATGTTGTATAGGCTTTAACCAATTTAACAGTTATTTTATAACAATAATTGTTGGTATCCTCATTCTATTCATTTCAACTTTATTTTTTTTTTTTTTTGTCTGTGTGGAGTAACATAGTGAAGCCCTATGCTATCCAAAGACCCTCTGGGCCCATATAGCTACCCCAGTGAACTGCCTACCTCCGAGCAATTCTTGTTACAGACAAAATTGCCCATCACCAGACAGTGAGCTGTAAGAGGCTCCTAGTAAGAAAAAATCTAAGAGTAGCAGCTGGACTCGAACCCGACCTCATGCTCTATAGACAGCTGCAATGGAGACTTTATTGGGAATCTCACCGCTCTTTGTAGAGGTAAAAACTGTGGCAATGAAAGCCTGTTATAGAATTAAGCAGGCAGGTTTTTTGGCAGGTTAAGCGATATGGGTCATTCTACCATTCTTTTGAAGGTTCCTATTACAGGTTTTCCTTCTGACAGAATGTTGAAGACTTTTGTTTTTGAGCACTATTACAGAGTTAGGTTACCTTTTAGGGAAGATTGGTCAACATTGGGTCCCTCTGGTGTGATACCTGATAATTACCTCCGGTGTTAGACGGATGGGTCCAGAATGGATGGAAGGTCTGCAGCTGCGGTCTATTTTGAGACCGGAGATCATTTGGAGTTCTCTTGGTGAATGTATCACAGTCTTCCAGACTGAGGTTTATGCAATTCTTTGTTGTATCTTGGATGAGAGGGTACGTAACACTAATTTAAAAGGTGTTTGTATCTGCTCGGACAGCCAAGCTGCGCTGAAGGCGCTGAGTTCATGTGTCTTCACTTCCAGTTTGATGTTAGAATGTTCTAAAAGACTGCAAGAGCTTTCTTCTCTGAAGGATGGGGCTTCTAGTGTGGGTACTGGGTCACATGGGAATTTTTGGGAATGAGGAGGTGGATAAGTTTGCCAAATTAGGTGCCTCTCTCCCTTTCATTGGTCCCGAGCCAGCTGTTGGCGTGTCTGCTGGCACATGTCTGTCAGGCTTCCATTCATGGACAGCTTCACAGCATTCATCCTAATGGATGAGCTCTGTTGGTTGTGGGCAGTCCAAAATACTCATGTGGGGTCCGGGCAGGGCTATTAGTGAGACGTTGTTGTGTCTTTCACGGAACTCTCTCAGGCATCTGGTTAGATCCCTTACTGGACATTGTGGTTTCAGGAGACAGCTCTACCTAATGGGGTACATGCCGGATCCATTTTGTAGAGTCTGTGTGACAGAGGAGGATACACCCATCTATCTTATGACAGATTATTTGGATTGTGAGGAGATTAGGTTCAAGACCTTTGGTTGGAGCAGGATGTCTGTAGAAGAGCTTAAGCTATTTCCCCTTAAGCTTATTATCCGATTTGTTCGGACTGCGGTGAATCTTGGATGGATTATACTCGGGTCAGGATATTTGTTATAGAACCGGATTGTTGTTGTTTTTCTTTGGGTAGCTATACGGGCCAATGGGGCTTTGGATAGTGCAGGGTTTGGTCCCTCCCCACAGACAAATAATAATAATAATAATAATAGTAATGGACTCGAACCCGGGACCTCCGTATTGCTAGTCTAGCGTGCTACCACTGAGCTAATCCCTTCCCTATTTCTAACTTTAATATTGATGTTGTTGAATTTTAATGGATGGCAACTATTTTTTTTTTTTTATACTATTGATTTAAGGATGGGATTTTCATAAACAGAAAGTATTGCGAACGTATTAAAGTTTCGCAATAGAGTTTTCACCGAAAATATTGTTGTATGATTTTCTTTACAGTTTGTATGCTGTGTTCACAGATAACTGCCTACCACTTTTATTTCTAATAATTTTCCAGGAAAATTGATTTTTTGGGGGGTTCTGGGGTGATAGTAACGTTACCGTTTTTTTTAAAAGTACAAGGTACTACTTCGGTATAATGTACAATTATACCCTCTATATTGTTACATTGGAAGTACTTAGGAAGCATTACTATCATCTACACATCCTTAATTAACACTATATTCAAGTGGCTACTTGCCATGTGGATGCCAAACCAATATGTATCCCTAACAACTTTATATTTATGGTAGGGGAACTGAATAAAAATTCGAAAGTTTAATGAAATTTTCACAATTTTATAATTGTACTCACTGCATTTAGAGAAAGTCGAGTTAGGTTGCTCAGAAAAGTCATTTAGTAGATAGGTTGCTCAGCACTTTTAACAATTGTTTCTGCATCCCCCCCCCCAAAAAAAAACAACTAATCCTAAAATAAACTTAAACATATTTATTCTATTGAAGTTTCTTTATAAAATTTTACAACCTTCACGCTAAGAAAAACATAACCTCATACGTTCATAGCAACATTTTTTTTTCCAATAAATACATTCATGCTATAAATACGATCATACCAATCAATATATTCTCGCTAATAAATACATTCACTTATAGGGAAAGTACTGGACATTTACTTTTCCAGCAATCACTTATATAACTTATGTTTTTATTGAAATTCCAAGATTGGTACAAATTTATCCAATAGTCCAGATAATGTTATTTTAAATTTTTCACACCTTTGTTATAATATCTTCATTTCAGTTTTTTAAAGTTTTTCTAGTTGTTTATATTTTAGCATCATTCATAGTCTTATCTATAAAACCTTTAAGCTGGTAGAAGAAAAAAGAAAGATGAAAAAATGTTAAATTCTAGAGAAAAAAATTGCATTCCATTAGAATACTTTTACTTTGATAAGTTTAATGGAGGGTAAAAAAAGAGATACTTTTACTAAAATAAACTGTTTCTCTGTGGACTGATAAACCTGTAAATGTGCAAGATTTTTTTTTTTTTTGCAAGGAAAGTGGCTCATTTTCTTTTGCTAAAAAAAATTGCCCAACGTATGGAAGAAAGATTATAATAAAACAGAAGAGCATTTTTTTATATATATATATTTACATCTTTCTGTTATAGTTGTTGACAACAAATACTTTTGGGATTAAAATAAGTATACCTTGCTCCTTTATTTGAACAAATTGTTTTCCTTCTTAAAACAAAGTATGTTTAGATAATTGTTAGCAAGTATTTGTATCACTAAAGGGAAAAGCTATCTTTTTACTTTGAAGTCACTGGACTTTATAATGGTAGCATTAAAATAAGTGTTAAAAACTTCTTTTACACTCCTTTTAGTGTTCTTTATCGTGTAACCTTATATACATATATTGTTGTTTATCGATTTTCAGAAAGAGTTCTTGACCTTTCTCATTCCAGTTGTGTCATTATTTTCATATACTTAAAATTTACAAAATTACAAATTTTACTTTTCATATATATATATATATATTTATTTATTGTAACGCAGCCAGTGTTGCCATCTAGGAAAGGAAGTAGAAACCTCAAGTTCTCTTATGGCCGCTAAGAAGCGCTGGAGATGCGCTCTAGTTCTTTCTGGAAGGATTGAGAAGATTCTAGAAGATTCTCCACCGGCATAAATAGTGGGACCGCAGAGAGTTGAGAGAGTTTCCAGTTGCAAAAGAAGTGTACGTTTGTGGAAAGTATATAAAAAGTGAACAAAGTGAACTTTTGTGGTTTAAACTGTGAAGTAATTATTATTAAGTGTTGTATTTTGTAATTTATCGTGTATAACAATAAATTGGTGTTTTCTTTATTGAAGTTTAGAGTATTTTAACTATACGAACCCACTTAAAACTAGTTGCAGTTGCTAGTTTAGAGGGAAAAAACGTTACAATATATATATCCAAATTAATAAGTTAAAAACATTAAATAGAATTAATCAATTTAGTATAAAAATGTACATTATTATAGCTTATGTTTTGAGTTTTTTCTTCCTTTCGATTAGATGAACGTTTAAATTTCAGTAACTGAAATCATGTATGAAAACATTACAGTTTTTTATTCAAGAATGTTTTTGATGCATTAACAGTTTTCCCATCTATAATTTTTTATCACTGTGCAACAAAACTATGCAAATAATATTATTCAGAGGAAAATCATCCAGTCCATTATTCAAGGGATCCTAGCTTACCTGGCCGAAATGTTTTGAGATTGTATTTTCAAAGATAAAAACGGAGAATTAGAACTTCTGAAGAAGGGTGCTTGAAAAAAATAAAAAAATAAGGAGAGGACAAAATAAATAGACCTAAGTTGTTGTGGTTGGTTCCGCAGAACTGGAAAGCATCAGAGATATTTTCCGTGTTAGCCTGTTTTTTTTTGTGGTCATCGACCGGCGGGAGTTCGCCCATCATCAGGATGCTTTCTGTCAACTAGTGTGATAACATAGATTTGTAAAGAGCAAATTTAGTTGATACACTCTGTGCAAATCTGTTAACACACTGTTTGACAAAAAGCATCCTGATGATGAGCGAACGCCCGAAACCGGTCGATGACCACAAAAAGAAGCAGGCTATCACGGAAAATATCTCTGAAGTCGACTTAAGCGATTAAAGTATTATGGAAAGAAACGAATAAAAAATGAACTTTGATTAGGAATTTAAAGTTGTAAGAATACTTAAAGCTGAAACATTCCCTGAAGGGTTTACTGATCGGGTCACTTCTTCAGATCGCTGTTACCTTTAGTTAGAATTAAAAACAAAAAACCTTACTTAGGGAGGGTGCTCATAACATATCATTGATAATACTTTTAACCGTTACTTCTCCTTCAAGTACATCAAGTGGGATCTGCTTACATGTTCTGTTTTCTGTTTCCTTGTTGATTCCATTGTAGAACTGAAAACAAATCACATCAGCCTAGAAAGTTATTGTTGTAAGCAGCCACTTTAGTTTTACATGCACACAGCTGATTGAATTTCTGGTCGCGGTGGATTGACAGAATTAGCTCAGTGGCAGCGCGCTGGTTTTCCAGAAGGAAGTGCAAGGCTCGACTCCAGCAGTGCTGTTCTTAGTCTTTCTCTTCCTAGCAGCGCCAAACAGAAAACTTCTTCATCACGTTAAGATGAAGCGCTACTTCTTCGTCTAAATTCATCAACTGGGATCTGCTTACATGTTCTGTTTTCTCTATTCCTGTATATTCCAATGTAGAACTTTCAGCGATACATTCTGTGCATCTGATTGTAAAGCAGATTAATTTCCACTTTCCCTGGTTATCGTCCAGTTATCTGAATAGACGGTCATTCTGATCAATTAAGAATATTGTGATAAATAAAAACGCTATAAACGAGATATTTTCAGCTAACAAAAATATCATTACTAAAAATTAAACATCCCTTACACAGGAATTCCTTCTACTCAAACCACATAATCCTTTTTCCTCTAATCGTTTCTACTTAAATTTTTACGTAATCTTTCCAATCCTTGGAGTGCTATGGAAGGCATTGCCGGTTTACAATGGAATGTGCAATTGTTACAAATAATTTTCCAAAAAAAAACGAACAAACCACCAGCTCGATTTAATTTAATTCAGTTTTTTATTTGAGAAAGAGAAACTTGGCTCATAGAAAGATAGTGAAATGTACAAATTAAAAATAGAGAAAAATAAAAATTTTTTTTATTAAAATAAATTTTAAATAAAGGACGAGAGAGAGAAAGAGAGTGATGATTATAAAGATATTTAATAAAGTAAATCAATTTCTTCAGAGTTAATTAATATTTTATAATATAAGATAGAAGTGTTATTGTTAGCACCATTTCTTCATTTAACATGAATGTATTCTCTGATTGTTTAGTATTTATAAATAATTATTTCAAAAAAATAAAATAAATAATAACAATAATTATATGGATATTATTATTAATTATTGTATTATTATTATTATTATTATCATTTAATTAAGCAACATAATTCCATAATTATGTTAATTGCAACAATAATTAATCATGATATTACAATAATTATATTAGAGCTATCAACTAATATCTATAATACACATCGAATTCATAAGTAGTTAATATTGGGCTCTTCAGTAACATAATTGTTACTCCCAAATAAAGGAACAATTAAATTCAAGAACGTCCCAAATTGTTTTGTATAGCTTCAATTACAGTTTTGCTACGTTTTAAATAATCTTCCAGGCCAAAACTTCATTCTGCCTGCAAAAAAAGTTAATATTCTATTCGTTCCTAAGAGCAGAATTCTTCCTAATAAGCTGTTAGAATTATGTTGTTTATTATTATTTTTCTATGAAAACAAGAATTAGTTGGCTTCACGACCAATAGGGTAAAAATCAATAAACCAAAAAAAATATAACTTTTTTTAATTGTTTTTTAATAATAATAACACGTTCGACGTTTCGACAAACTTTGTTTGTCTTCTTCAGGAACAATACAAAACAAAAATAAATAAAGGGTTATAAACATAAAAAATTATAAAATAAACCACAAACAAAAAACAAAATACATTGGTGAGATTACAGTAGAAATGTTAAGTCTGTAATGAAAGGGTGTTTGTTGTAATGCAGAAGGTCAGGAGAAAGGGGGACCGTTATGTAAGTACCGTTATGTGAGGAGAAAGTAATGTATGGAGAGGGGATAGGAAAATTGCTTTTTCTATTTATTTTGTATAATTTTTTTTTTTTTTCTCCATCCTTTAGGATTTTTTAAGGGAACAGAGGATGTAATTGTAATGGGAAGAAATAAGGTTTTTATCTTTTTTATGATTAACAGGGTTAGGTTGGAGATGGATGTGTATGGACTCAGTAAGGAGTCGCTTGGTGTAACTGGGCTGGGTAGCGAGGATAGAAGGATTATGGAAATCAAACGTATGGTTCAAGGATAGAGCGTGATTGGAAAGTGCTGTACTGTCTATTTTTTTAGAAGTAATGTCGTATTTGTGCTGTTTGAGTCTTTTATGTAAGTATTGTGAAGTTTCTCCCACATAGGAAACATTGCAATTGGGAGTAGAGCATTTCAGGTTATAAACCGTGTGTGTTTTGTTGGTTATGGGAATAGGGTCTTTAAGTTTGGTGTAGATTTTGTACAGTTTGTTAGAAGTGGTGAAGCCTATGGTGAGATTAGGAATGTGTTTCTTCAGGGATTTGTTGATTTTTTGCGAGAGAGAATTAATATGCGTAAGGGATCTGTAGATGGATGGGTTATTGGTACGATTTTGACTAGGTAACCTATGTGCGGAGATAGGTGAGGAGGAATTTTTAATGATTTTGTTTATGATATGGGAAGGGTACCCGTTGGAGAGAAGGATTTCCCTAGATTTTTTAAGGTTTTTCTTGTGAAAAGAAGGGTGAGAAAGAGATATAGCACGGTGAACTAGATTTTTGGCTGTATTGAATTTTTGGTGGAAAGGGTGGTTGGAGAGAAAATGGAGAAGGCGTCCGGAGTAAGTAGGTTTAGTGTACCAGTCGTAAGTTAAGGTATTGTCGGGATTCCGTATAATGAGTGTGTCAAGGAAAGGAAGTCTGTTATTATGTTCTTTTTCAATAGTGAAATGTAGTTTGTTGTGGTAAGAGTTGAAATGCTGAAGAATCTTTGATGTATCTGTTGGGTCGACGACAAGGAAAAGGTCATCCACATATTTAAAAATATGGGAAATAGAGGGGCCAAGAGTTGGAAGGACTTTATCTAACAGGTCATTCATAATAATGTTGGCTAGACAGGGAGCAAGACAACTGCCCATGGCCAAGCCGTCCTTTTGCATATAAAAACGCTCTTGGAAGACAAAATATCCTGATTTACAACAAAGGTCAAGAGTTTCAATAAAGAGATCGTGGGATAGTCGTGTGAGGATGAATTGATGACCAGTTGCGGGAGACTAATGAGATAACTAGGTCAAGTGGGATGTTGGTAAACAGAGAGGTGACATCGAGAGAAATCAAGATGTATTGGGGGGGAATCGTTATGTGTTTTATCTTCTCAATGAAATCAAAGGAATTTTTGACGTCATAAGCGTTTTGGGAACTGAAAGGTTGAAGGGCGGGAAGAATGAATTTACTAAGATTGGAAGAGGGGCTATTAATGGAAGAGATGATGGGACGAATAGGGCAAAGGGGCTTATGAATTTTGGGCAGTCCATAGGCACGGGGAGGTGTACTGTGATGGTTGATAAGTCTGTAATAAGTTTTTGAGTCAATGTGACCAAGATTTTTCAGTTTCTTTATGTGCTGGTTGAATAAGTTTTGCTGTTTAGCGGTGATGTCTTTATCCAACAAGGAGTAAGTATTAGTGTCAGAGAAGAGGTTAGTCATTTTGTCAATGTAATCATGTTTGTCCATAATAACAGTGGAGTTGCCTTTGTCTGCCTTTGTGACGATAATGTCGTCATGGTGAGATTGTATAAACTGTTTAGTGGTGGAGAGGTCATGAAAAAAACTTTTTGGAAGAGGTGTGGTCTGGATGTGGCAGTTATTTTTGTGTAAAAAGTTAGTCATAATGTTGACCATTTCTAGTCTAAGGCAGTCTTTGTTATCGTCTGAGATGTCAGTAGTCCGTAGGATGTATTCAGAGTCGATGATAAGGTTGGGGATGCAATGTTTAGGAGAACGGTTGGGGAGGTTAAAGTTAGGGCCAAGGCTGAGGATTTTTTGGACATCATTAGGAATAGTGATGGAGGAAGTATTTTTCAACCAGGAAGGTTTGGAAGTGGGATAATTATCGAAACCAGTGGTACTTACAATGTGAGTGAATTTTCTGTGTAAGGTGGGTCTGTGGTTTTTTTTGTATGTTATGTGTAGCTGGTCAACTATGTTTTGAAAAACCAAGAAATCGGTGTCACTGAAGATGCCGCGGAGTTTGGAGGCTGAATTCTTGAAATCTTGATCCAGGAACTTAATTTCCCAATTGATGGAGCTGATTTCACAATTGAGCAAAGACTTCTTGAAAAGAAAAATAGAGCGCTTCAATTTGTTCTGAGAGTCCCAATGTGGTAGTGCCGGAATGTTGCTGAGGGCGTTGTCAATATGTTTCGGAAAAACCCGACTAGTTCTGCATTTAAGCAAAAAAACCCTGGTGTTTTCACGAGAGCCTAATTTCTTTAATGTAGATGTAATGTGGTTAATTATCTCACCGCAGTTGTATTTCTTCCTAAGATAGCTAAAAGTGAATTTGGACACTGGAATGTTCTGTGCCATTATTTATATGATTATCAGGAGATTTTTTTATGTTGGCCGTTAGTTATAATATGAAAACAAGAATAAGTTGGCTTCACGACCAATAGGGTAAAAATCAATAAACCAAAAAAAATATAACTTTTTTAATGGTTTTTTAATAATAATAATTAACACGTTCGACGTTTCGACAAACTTTGTTTGTCTTCTTCAGGAACAATACAAAACAAAAATAAATAAAGAGTTATAAACATAAAAAATTATAAAATAAACCACAAACAAAAAACAAAATACATTGGTGAGATTACAGTAGAAATGTTAAGTCTGTAATGAAAGGGTGTTTGTTGTAATGCAGAAGGTCAGGAGAAAGGGGGACCGTTATGAAAGTACCGTTATGTGAGGAGAAAGTAATGTATGGAGAGGGGATAGGAAAATTGCTTTTTCTATTTATTTTGTATAATTTTTTTTTTTCTTTTTTTTTGCCATCCTTTAGGATTTTTTAAGGGAACGGAGGATGTAATTGTAATGGGAAGAAATAAGGTCTTTATCTTTTTTATGATTAACAAGGTTAGTTTGGAGATGGATGTGTATGGACTCAGTAAGGAGTCGCTTGGTGTAATTGGGCTGGGTAGCGAGGATAGAAGGATTATGGAAATCAAATGTATGGTTCAAGGATAGAGCGTGCTTGGAAAGTGCTGTACTGTCTATTTTTTTAGAGATAATGTCGTATTTGTGCTGTTTGAGTCTTTTATGTAAGTATTGTGAAGTTTCTCCCACATAGGAAACATTGCAATTGGGAGTAGAGCATTTCAGGTTATAAACCGTGTGTGTTTTGTTGGTTATGGGAATAGGGTCTTTAAGTTTGGTGTAGATTTTGTACAGTTTGTTAGAAGTGGTGAAGCCTATGGTGAGATTAGGAATGTGTTTCTTCAGGGATTTGTTGATTTTTTGCGAGAGAGAATTAATATGCGTAAGGGATCTGTAGATGGGTGGGT
>JAAEAF010002678.1:0-118969 GCA_011037195.1 Triatoma infestans | reverse complement strand
ATTATTTCTTTCGAAAACTTTGGTTTTTCTCTTCTCTTCAGCTTTTCTTGGTAAATATTTAAATTTATTTTAAAAATAGAATAATTTTTTTGTTTCTTTAAACTATAATTTATAAAATGAAGTTACTCGCACAATTTGCTCAGTCTAGTCTATTAGAATAATAATTAAACTTTTACCAAAGAACAACTTACTGAATTCAAATTAGTTTTCCTCTATTTAATATCTGGAGGAAAACTTTTACCATTGGGGAAAACTCTATTTTCTGTTGGAAAATTTTGAATTTTACGTCTTTATTACAAATTAATTTGTATTATTTTCAGAAAATAAACTTCCTAAATCAGATAAAGTTACATTCTTCTAGGTAATAGTGGAAGCATTCATATTTACGATAAAAAACCCTGGAAATATACCGTGCATTTGAATGTAGGCAATTAATTTGGATATATTAGGACATCGTTTGGAGAGATTCAATTTCTTGCCAGGTAAAGAAACTTAGTTTATTCATGAGAAAATAGAAACGCTGGGATCGCTTGGAGAAATTGGCGACGGTCGTTACAGTTGTATGGTCACGTTTAGAGGCACATGGAAGAGAAATTGTCAAATTATGAAGTATTTTGTACCGTCCCTTCCAAGAAATAGATCGTTCTAGGATGATAGACAACGTGGAAGGAACGGATGTCCCGAGCAATGGAAACTTCTAGCCAAAAGAAAAAGAGTATTGGATTGACTTGGCTTATATGGTGTTTAGTGGCCAAGGGACACCGAAATTATGGAACCTCTCAAAAAAAAAAAAAATCTGGTATAAAATAGTCAAATGTCTTACACTTCTTCAAAATATTTTTAAAAGACCAAATTTTCTGTAAAGTTTAGTTCCCTTAGCCCCCCCCCCCCAGCGACAAAACAGCAAATTATCATAAGAACAGTACGCTCCAAAACTCTCCAAAAAATTATTTTTCTGGAATTTTGAAAAAAAAATCTTATTAAGTGTTTCAAGTTCAAGGGAAAATCTTAAAAGATTTTTTCCCCGAGAAATACGCGAAGAACTGGAAAAATTCGTTCAATATAGTCTCATAGATTTTCCTCAAATTTTTGTCATATAGTAATGAATCAATTAATGATTCTAGGGAACGAGCACACCATTGATGAAATCAATGCGTAAAACAAATTTCCAAATTCAAATCAGATCTTTTAAATTAACAACAACGAGTTCTGAACTGGTCTATGATCAATCAAGAGCAGTCCGTAGACCAAGGGATATACTAATAATGCAGATATTGTTGACTTGAGCAGGCAAATTATGTAAATTAATAAAAATCAAATTCAAAATAAATAGAAACCAATTACAGATGGCGCATGCGTGCAATGATTAATCAGAAATCCATTGGTAACTAACCGGCAACTGTTTTGTTAAAACAAACCACAGTAATTGGAAGAAAAGTACGTTATATTAACATGACACTTTAGAGGGAAATCAGAGGTCACCGCGCACCGGCCACCAAGTATGCGGCCATAAAACAATTTTCCTAGAAAAATGTGTTAATTACAAGTGATAAGCCTGTGTGTATATAATTACTATCCAAAGCTAAAGAAAAAATTGTTGGTGTCTATGAAGGAAATTGTGAAAAACTGGAAACAAAAAATCGGGCCTGAAGCAGCAATTTCCCTTACCCAGGCAGGCAGTGATTACGTTTCCTAGGTCCAGAAGAGAATTAGAACTATCTAAAATCAATCTTATCATTTGCAGTTAGCATTCCAAGTTTAATGGAAATCGTTGTAATCGTTTTTAAGAAAATTCCAAAAATAACTCAAAAATATATTTACTATTCTGTAATGACACACTTCCGGTTAACCGATTTTCTTAAAATTTCGAATTTCTACTAATGTTTTTAATGTATACCAGTATTATATAGGGCGATAGATCTTTAAATTACATTGGAGTGATACTTTAGAGAAAAGCTTAACAGTACTGTTTCCCTCAAAAAAATCTCAAAGAAAAATAATCATCGGAACCATTTTGGAGAAAATCATGGAAAAGTGTGGCACTTCCGGTTGATGGATTTTTTCACAAGCTTCCTGTCGGATACAAGTGGTATTACCTAAATTAAATAGCTATTTATAAATAGGTAATTAAATAGAAGTTTGAGGTTCCTCATACTTCGGTTTTGATATGTTTTGTTTGTGACAACACCCACATACAGACCAGTCGCTAAAAACATTTTTTCGCACTCAGGGGACCTCAAAACATGTATTTCCGGTGAAAACTTAATTTCGAAAAAAATTTGATAAAATCGCAATATTTCCCTCTAACAGCAGCAAGAGGAAAATAAAATATAAAATTAAATAAAAACTGAAAAACTAAATGAAGAAGAAATACTATGTATGAATTTAACATCAACTATGATGTTTAGCTATAAATTCCACTACTAGATTGCACTGTCTGTTCATATAAACGAGAAATATCTAAAAAACAAAGTAATACGTGTATTTTTGCACTAGTTCACTAGACAATGATAGAAAAACCTACATACATATATATACGTCTATTGTTACCGTCTATATCAATAGGTAGAAAAAAATTCCCGCCCAGCCCAGCCAATCCAAACAGTGTTGCCACTATTGTGTTTGTCAAAAACCATTGATAGATAACCTTACACATCTTTCTCTCCATCCAGATGTTTCTATCTCACTCACTCTCTCGCTTTAACTCTATCACTCAGTCTCTTCTTTTATCGAATATTTACCGCACTGATTCGTTCTATTTCCCCGTCATTTACTGCTATATGACATTTCATCATTGGCTGGAAATCTGAAATAACCTTTTTTATCTTTTTTTCATAGGGCAGGTTATTTATCTTGTGTCAGCTGATAGTTTAACATCTGTTTTTGTTGTTTTTTTTTATTTCCATATCGTCAGTTTTTTTTACTTAAATTTTTCCTCTTTGCTAATAGAGATGATTTTTATTTTTTGGGCACTTAAAACATTTTTTATCACTAGGGTTTATCGGATTTATATTTTTTAAAAGAGTCAATTTTTTGTTTTGGATGAATTTGTAAAACCCGAAAATCTGATTTTAAAAACCGGTTTTAGATATTAAAATTAAAAGTTTAATAATCAGCCAAGCAATTTAATATCTACCGGGCTCCAATCCTTACAGACCAAATTTATTCGCCGTTCAGTCAATGTTCTTCAAATTGAAATAGGGTTTGGAATCATTAAGATTCGTGAGGATCCGAAGAACCTAGTTATTCCATACCTAGGCCAAAATAGGGGGGAGAATTCATATAAATAGAGCCGAGCTAGCCCTACAGGAGGAGAACAGTTTAAGTACAGTTCAAAACAGTTATTGACACCAGTCAGCAAACATCATTCAACGCACTTTCTAATACCTCTTGCTACCTTATTCTTTAATATCATTCAACACTGTAAAGTTCTTGTAGTTTGTGTTTCTATTTTATTTTGCAGTGTCTAGCTCATCTAACCAGTTTATTTATTTCATCCTAAATTACCTCTTCAATTCTCTCCTTGTCATATATACCTCAATGTTAAGTCTCTATCAGAACCATTCATAACGACTTGTAACGTATCATTCATTAAGGACTTCATAACATCACGCTAGAAAAAATTTCACTCTATCCTCTCTGGTCATCCCAATTTATTAATTCATCAGCTCTCATCTGTGACACTTCCTTACAAATTCACACGACGTCTGAGACGGCGCTGGCCGTGCAATTCCTTCGTCATGGAGGTCAGTATATAGATAAAATCTAGGAGAGTCACTAATGGTTGCGCCTATATTACTATCAGCTTATTTACCTGTTACAGGAGGTTTACTGCCCTGTAGTTGTAAATTTCAAATAAATAAAACAAAAAGAAAATAAAATTAAAGCCGTTATTTATTTATTTATTTTTAGCTTTAAACAATTTCTTAAGAGACAGGCGAATGTGCAACGAATTCTATTAGTCATTCTATGGTTGCTGCGCATGTTACAGAGTCTGCTGATTCATTTTAGATATACACATTTAGAGGCCATTTTAGATGGCAATTTAGATATTTGATGATGCCTTAAAAAGCATAAAAGCAAGTTCAGTAGCCAATGAGAAAATATTTATATATTTTTTTGTTGGCAATTTTGTATCTAAAATAAGAACCAGCCTTTAAGTTCAGTAGACATTTTATATTTTTAAATATCGTATTTCCTACAAGTACAAGGCGAAATTTGAAATAAATATTTATCATTTATGTTTTGTTTACATTTGTATTGTTTTGTTTATCATTTAAGATTTCCGTTTACATTATTCGACTTTGTTTACATACAGATATGCTTATATTTTCGTATTTCTATTAATAATAATAATTAATATTTTAAGTAATATTTTTTGTGAATTAATTTTTTTGTAAAAATAAAAAATACGAAAAACGGTTTCAACCAGTTTTTTGGAAATAGAGTAATTTGAAAACAGGATTTCAAAACCTTATATACCAGAAATGTATAGAACCGAGATAAACACATTAAACGGATGATTCAGTCGGCCAGGGCTGCAAAATAACCAAAAGTTTTTACATTCACAAAGTCCAACGCGCGGCGACCCGTGCAAACAATTTGAAACTGATATAAATAAATAAATGCTTTTTAATATTATTCAGATATATTTGAGGTGGTTTCGTTCTACAAGAATAGAAACCAACTCGTCGCTCGATTCTACAAAACTCGAGCTTGGTTTTGTTTACGTTTTCATTAAACAATGGGAAACACGCTCTTCAATTTAAAGTTGTCTTGATGTTAAAGACTGCCGATTTTCAAATAGAATATATCGACCTGAAATCGGACATTCAATTTCAAGACCCTTTATAAATTCTATCTTTCCCGTGATTAATATCTCTCGCCTCACAATCCTGCCTTATTCGTGTCAACATAAACATTTGTCGTTAGAGCCGCTCTTGAGAAAATTTCGAAAAGCTGAAGAAATAAAGCATTTAGTAGAATACACTTCCGGTTGATTGATTTTGCCCGAAATTTTCGTGTCTGATGCGTTGGCAGTACCTAAACGGAACAATAACGGTTTTAATTTTATTAAAAGTAAGTAAAAATTTGTAAAAGGTATAAGTCAGGGGGACTTGAAGTATCTTCTTCTCCTGAGTAGGATACAAATAAGAGAGAGAGGTAGAAAGTGACTGGATAAGCTTGGGTTAGCTAATTATTTACACAAATTTGACACAGGATCGACTAGTTCTTTGTTTCAGGGAAACTGTGTGCGATCAGTTTCCCCTGTTTCGCCATTACCAGGTTCCGATATTTTGGAAGTGCTTGTAGGATTGCAAGATTAAGGATATATTAAGATATTGTAGCCAGACTGGTGGACTGCTCGTAGCTTCTTATTCTTTGTTTTATTTTGGGGGGGAGGGGCCATATTGGATTCTATGCCTTCGTGCACCCTTTGGTAATGATAATGATGGACCAGATTTTGGATTTAAATGGAAATATGAATAATTTAAAATTTAAACTGATCTATGACTAAATTTTAACAATTCTTATTGAATAGTTAATTACATAATATTAATAATTAAGGGTACAATAAATTATTATCGCAATACAATTTGCATTTTGTTATAATCTAAATAAATAGTATAATATAAATGCTTTCAATTTTCTGCATGTATTAAATGGGAGCAACATGGCAAATGTTGATTATCCAAAAGATAATAAAATTAAATAAATAAAACTAAATAAATAGAAAATATTTTAGAAAATAGAAATTTGATTTAGTTTTCCATGAATTTATTTTAATATTCTAAATTGAAGTACTGCAAAATAATATTAATATTTACATTCGTGGAGAATGTATATTCATAATAAGTACACACACAGATTACTTTTGATAAATCATTGTAGAATCGATATATCAGTTCGATAGTCCTTCCGTATAAAACAATCCATGTTATTGCAAATAACAATAATAAATATTTACTATATATTTGTTTATACATTTTGTTTACTATCTGTATAAAATTAAGTTGTATTTTTGTCCGATTTATTTTGTTTTTAATTCAAGTTTTATAGTTTTTTGATGTTTTTTGCATTTTATGCGATTTAATAAAAATAAAGGATGTACAAGAAAACTCGCGATATGAATTACATGGCTTCCTCTTACTATCATTTCTCTTGAAACAAGGGAATTTTGATTAAATTCCTCACAATAAATTTTTTACAGCTGATAGAAACGTGAATTAATTGGCTGGTTCATAGGACATCTTGTCCTATGTTAAAATAGCATCGCTCCTGTAAGGTTTAATGAACAAAGTAAGATAAATAAAACACAGTAATAGGATAACCTTAACCTAACTTGAATACGCCATAAGGCGAAATCAATTTTACAATATTTACAATATTTTATAGAGTAACAGAAAATAAATATTTCTAATAAAAGTAACTAAGTTTACATAATATATAATTAGTATAAGTAACAATGAAATCAAGGCCTCTGCCAAGAAAATTCACCATACTGGATTTCAATTTACCAGCCGTATCAAGCGCTACCATCATGCTTGTAAGCGCACTTCAACTACGCATTATCTCCTCCTCTGTCACGTCTACTCCACTTATAAACGAAAGGGCTAAAACTTTGTCAGCCAAACTTCCAGGGGGAACTCTGGAAGCTGGCTCTAGTTCCCACCCAGATATAAGCAGAGAAACTGAAATATGAGCTTAGCCATTTGAGATCTTCAGAAGTTATAAGATCTGTCTGAAGGGTTAACACAGGAGTGGTAACAAAAAGATAAAAGGTAAATGTGGCAGATTTTCGAAATTGAATTTTTATCAGAAATTCATAATCTGAGGTCCCCTGAGTACGAAAAGTGCACATAATCTACTAATGTATATTAATATTATATTAAAATAAATACATTAGACTGATGTGGGACTTTAGAGGAATGTTTAATGTTGCTGTCCCCTTGGAACTTTAAAAAAAAAATCAATATTCCTGGAAAAGTATTTCAAATAAAAGTCATTCGCCAATGGGAAGGGACCAAACCCTACGCTATCCAAAGTTCCACTACCCCAATGAAAAACAACAAAGTGGGCCTAGACAAAAATCCAGACCGGGATCTAACCCACCTAAGTAAGATTCACCGCAGGCCGAACAAATCGGACCATAATCTCAAAGAGAATTAGCCTGCTCTTCTGCAGAGGACCAGCTCCGACCAAAGGTCCTGGGAAGCGTCCATCTAACACGGGTGAATAAAAGTGATATGATAATTGGTATGTGCAGATAGAATACGAAGTTAATAGAAAATCGTTGGAGCCATTTTTGAGAAAATTGCAATAAACTGGAAAAAACAAACAGAAAATTACATTCGGTAAAGTCGAACATCCGGATGATGGATTTTGTCCGAAACCACTTCGTGATTAGGTTTAGTGCCTAAACGGAATACCAATACTTCCTGCGATTATTTTTGTTGTTGAGATCTTTTGTTCACACACACACACAGATCATTTGGTATCTTCTTTCCCTGAGTAGAATATAATTGAGAAAGAAGGTACGTTTTATTAATGTCCTGGGACATTGGTCCCTTAAGGATAACCAAAAGTATATAAATACATTTAAACAAATCAAGTAACACTACTCTGAGTTGCTGCTGAAATATTTACAAATTATAGAACAAAAGAAAGAAAGAAAAAGAACTCAAATCATTTTCAAATTTAAAAACAAAACAACAAAAATTAAAGGAAAAGAATTGATTTACTGTATCAGTTTTTATAATAAGTATATACCAATAACAATATATTATTTATATAATAATAATAATAAGGGGATACACAGCGCTCGATTTGGCTGCTCAAGAAGGCCCTCGGTTGACTACTTTCGAACACTGGGTACAAGAATGGAAAGGCAAGGAGCTCCATGGCCGGTATTATGCGGCGTTGGAGGCGGACGGTATCTCTCGCGAGATATCAGTAAAGTGGCTCGTGCGAGGTGAACTCTTTCCGGCGACGGAAGGATTTGTACTCGCAATCCAAGACCAAGTGATTGCGACAAGATCATACCGGAGGCACATAATCGGGGCGCGAGAAATCTTTGACCGATGCAGGCTGTGCAACGCAGCAGTAGAGTCCATTCAGCATATCATCGCTGGGTGCTCAAATTTAGCTGGCACTGAGTACCTCTCAAGGCACAATAATGTAGCGCGCATGCTCCATCAGGCGCTGGTAATCAGGCTCGGGATTGTGCCAGAGGGAGAGGAGCTTCCTTATTACAGGTATTTCCCGAAGGCCATGGTGGAAAAGGACGGGGTTAAGGTGTATCGGGATCAGTACATGATCACCGATAGGTCGGTCATGCACAATAGACCGGACATCCTTATCTTAAATACCCGAAAAGGGCAGCCGAGATAATAGATGTAGGGACGACAATACCCGCAAAACTTTAGCCGAGAAGAATCAGAAGTACCAGGATCTAGCGATTGAAATCAAAGAGACGTGGTAAAGGATGTGGTTAGGGTAATCCCGATCGTCATATCGGCTAATGGCCTAGTGCCTGTTGAGACAGTCAAGAATCTGCATGAGTTCGAGCTGGAACCCTGGTTGTTGGAGAAGGCGCAGAAGTCTGTTTTGTTGGACACAGTGAGGCTGGTGAGGAAGTTCCTCAATTTATAACAATATGAAATGCCTTCAGTGGGTTGTAATTGTTCCACCCACTGATGCTATTTGCAAAAGGGGGAAAAATAATAATAATAATAGTAAATTACCGATTTACATAGAATAGAATAGAATCGGGGGGGGGGAGCCTCATTCCACTGGACCCTAAAATTGAGGTCATTGTGGGATCCCCTAAGTTACAGAAAACCCCAGCTTTGCCCTCCTAAACAATCCTACAAAGCTGAGAGCGGCTCCGTCTGAAGCTTTCAGCTGCGGGGATTGCACGTTCCCCAGTTGAAGAAACCTAATCCTCGCCAGGTGCCGGAGCACCACCAAGGATGGCGCGGGGGTCTCCTCCTCTACATGCAGAATCGGCTACCGCACTATCCGCAAGTTGTAGGTGGCGCATGTGTCTATTCAGCCTACAATGCCCTGTTAGTAGACCCACAATTAACCTTATATCCCTTCGGGTCTGGCTCATTAGGTCTTTGGTAAATTTAGGCAAATGTCTTTTAATGAAGGAGCTTTGCCTGCCTCTGTCCTGGTGTTCCCTCCCACCAACGCAGATGCTGATCTTCTATCCACCCCCTGATAGAAGTTTGAATGAGGCTCCTGGACAAGCCGCAGAAGGGTTCGGGGCCTATGAAGGTATCCTGCGAGCCCTCCCTCGCTAGGGCATCCGCCCTCTAATTGCCCAGGAACCCCGCATGTCCCGGCACCCAGGAGAGTGTCAGTTTATTCCGAGTACCCACCTCGGTGAGGGCAAGTAGGCAGTCCCACACCAGTCTTGAGACTATTTGGTGTGAGGAAAGTGCCTTCAGGGCTGCCTGACTGTCGGAGTATATGGCCACTCTTCTACCCACTATCCTTTGCCTTATAATCTCCCTAGCGCAGAGTTGTAACGCCACGACTTCAGCCTGAAAGACCGTGGCGTACTTCCCTAGGCTGGCCTTAATTTTAACTTTAGGCCTGCCCCCGTAGACCCCAGCTCCGACCCCAGTCGGAGTTTTGGATCCATCTGTATACCAGATCGAGTTACCGAACAGGGGTGGGTCGCAGCCCCATTCGCCTCTGCTCGTTATGACAATATGGAAGTTCCTTTCGAAAAAAATACTTAGGAACCATCCTATCCGTTGGCATCCCCAGAAGATAGTCCGCCTTGATTTCCTCAATCAACCTCTGGTTATTACGATCATGCCTAGAGGTGATGGGAGGCGGCCCCTGCAGGAGCCTATGTATTCCCATTCTGGCTTCGCCTAGAACGAGAATGTGTAATGGTGGCAGATTGAGGAGGACTTCCAACGCCGCAGTCGGGGTGGTCTTCATGGCCCCCGTGGAACCAAGGCATGCTCGCCTTTGGATCCCACCGAGCCTTTCCACTGCCCCTTCTGCAACGTTTTGGTCCACCAAACTACCGACCCATATGTAACTATGGGTCTGATGATCTGGTGTAGATCCATAGTGACAAACTTGGGCGCAAGCCCCAGTTTCTCCCACAAAGCCGTCTGCATCTATTGAATGACGCATCGGCTCTGTGAGAAATTTTGTCAATGTGTTGGTTCCAGTGAGTCTTCGGTCAAAAGTAACGCCAAGGTACTTCGCCTCCGTCGCAAATGGAATCGGAGTGTGCCCAAGTAATGGAGGCCTAAGGCCTCCAACTTGTGGCGCAACGTGAAAGGAACTATTATGGCTTTGTGGGGGTTTATGGACAAGTCCTCCTCCCTACACCAATTCCTAACCAGGTTTAGAGCTGCTTGAACCCGCTCTGCAATCGTAGTAGGGTATTTGCCTCTTACCACGATCGCCAAATCATCTGCGTAGCCTAGGCAGTCAAAGCCATCCGCAGATAGTTGGTGGAGGAGGTCATCAACGACCAAAGTCCACATCAGAGGGGACAAAACCCCTCCCTGTGGACACCTCCTCCCTACTTTTACCCTAAGGGTGGTCTGACCTATTGACGAGATGTTAATTCGACTGCTTAGGCCAGACTCCATCCAGCCGCATAACACTGCTGGTACTCCTCTTTTATGGAGAGAGTTGATGACCAAGGTGCGCGAGACATTATTGAATGTGCCCTCTTTGTCCAAAAAGGTGGCTACCGCAATTTCCTTGTCCTCCAAGAATTTTGATAGCAGCCTGTTAAGATCATCCAGTGCGGCCTCAGCCGACCTACCTGGTTGATATGCGTATTGGCGGGCACTTAGGGGGTTTGCACGCAAGACCTCATCCCTGATATATCTGTCCACCAACCTTTCCAGAGCTTTGCTCAGGAAAGAGGTTAGGCTAATCGGTCTATACGAGCCTGGCGTGAGATCAGACACTCTACCCACCTTGGGGAGGTAGATCACCTTGACCTCACGCCACGGTACCGGCGTATATCTACGGGCTATGCATGCCCTAAAGATTCTACACAGGTATGGTAATAGAATATCTAGTCCTTTTTGCAGAAGGACCGGGTAAATCCCATCCGTCCCAGGAGATTTGAAAGGTAGGGATTTATTGATGGCCCACCTGACTTTGCTTGGCCTGGTTATGAGAGTGGCGAGTTTCCAGTCCTCTGGGGAAGGTCTAATTGGCCTTTCCCCAGGGATCCCCGCCACCTCTGGGCCTGCAAGTCGGATGAGCCTGGAAAGTGCGTCTCCGCGAGGAGCTCTAAGCTTCCTTCCTCGGAGACAGTGAAGGTCCCATCCCCCTTTCGGAGGAACCCCACTTCGTTCGCAGTACCGTCTTTGGCCAACGCTCTGTGGATTCTGGCGCACGAGGGTGAGTCCTCAATCTCCTCGCAAAACCGCCTCCACGAACGTCTTTTGGCCTTTCTAATCTCTTTATTGTACTGCGTGAGGGCATTCCGATAGACGGTCCAGTTCTGGGTAACTTTGGCCCTGTTGAACAATTTCCTCACCTCGGCCCTCAGTTTCTCGAGGTGATTGTTCCACCAGACCGTCTTTCCTCTCTGTGGTCTTGACCTTACCGGACAGTTTTCTTGGAAGGCAGTGGCTATCGCCTCCTGCACCTCCTCTACCGTCCGCTCAAGACCCTCCACCCCTCTCCCGTCAGAGATTCCCTGTGCTACTCTATACTTGAGGGAATCCACAAATCCTACCCAGTCGGTTTCCCGAGGGTTCCGGAATGTTACCTGCTGCAACGGGGGGGTGTCGATGGTGAACCTGATGTGCCTGTGGTCGGAGCAGGATGGTTCCGAAGACACATGCCAGTTCCTGATGTCATCACTCAGCCTATGGGTGGTCAGGGTCAGGTCCAACACCTCTCTCCTGGCCACCGTGACGAAGGTGGGTTCCTTACCTAAATTAGAGATTAGTAACCCTTTACCATAGATAAAATCCAAAAGGGACTTACCTCTGCTGTTGCAGTTGCTGCTCCCCCATGCTGGGTGGTGTGCGTTGGCATCACATCCCACGAAGAGCGGGAGATTCTTCGCCTCACAGAAGTCGACGATCTCTCCCATCAGGTCCGGCGGGCAAGACTGGTCCTCACCGGGAAAGTAGGCGGAGCAGGCCACCAGCCTCCTGATTCCACCTTCGGTCCGTGCCGAGATGATTGCTGTAACAAAATCGCCTGAGCAAAGTGCCGGCAGTAAGTTACCATCAATCTGATTATTAAGGACTATACAGGCTCTGGGTTTCCCAGAGCCCTTACAATATAGTACCTTACCTTGAAATGGGCGAATGCCTCTGATTTCCTCGGCCACGAGCTACGGCTCCTGCACCAGAGCGATGTGTAGTCGCTCCGATTCAAACCTCCTGCACAAGACCGCCGAAGCGGCTTTGGCGTGATGGAGGTTGATTTGCAGGACCCGTAGCCCCATCCTAAGATGTAGTAGGGGGTCGGGAAGGCGAGCTAGGCTCGTCCCCCCGCCGCACTTCGGCACGCTCGGGCGCCAGACACCGCTGAGGGGTTTGAGGCCTCAACAGCGGGCTGACCCCGGCTTCGCCCAGAGCGTCGGGCAAGCCCTTCCCCCTGTCGGTTTTTTTGCCTCTCTTTTCGCCCGCCTTATGGCCGGCTGAGGGCTTGGGTGCGCGAGCCTCCGTTGTCGGAACATCCGACACGGGGGCCCGCGCCAGCTTAGAAGTGGAGGGAACACCTTCCGCCGGGCGGATCGCCTCGGCGGAAGGGGCCCCAGCTCCTTCTTCATCGCCTCGTTTCTCCTTGGTTCGGAACTTCAACCTGCCGAACCCGTAGAATGGAGCCATGTCTAGACTCCTCAGGATTTCCAGGGACTCCTTTCCCATGGAGAAGGTGAAGAGCTGTCCCTTGCTCTCCGGAACACACCCCATAACGGTCCACAAGCCGGGGTTGAGGCCCTGGTTGCCAAACCTCAAGAGGCTGACAACCCTTTCCGCCGTCACCGGCTCGCCATCCTCATGGGGTACAAAGACAGAGCACGTCACTGGCTTCGGGACCTCGTCCCCCACCAGGACCCTGAGGGCAGCGCCCTCCCAGGGCCGCAGCGTAGGGACGACCTCCGTCACCCAGGACGCACTCTCCTTGTCTGCACATGTAAGCAGGAGAAACCCTGCTTTATGGGTGCACTTAAGAAAGCGCACCTGACGGTCCTCCGTGGAGGCCGCCATGGTGGACAGCAGAGATTTTTGGATGGCTTTCAGCCTATCCGGCTCCAACTGCATGTCCGGGTAATCGGCCGCGGCAATCGCGACCTTCTCCGAGGACAAAGCCTCCCCATAAGTACGAGGTCTCGCCCTCTTCGTCGGCCGCGATGCTTTCGGGGTACTTTCCTCCGAACGCGGCCTTTTTCCGGCCTGAGCCTTTTCTTCCTGTTGCCGGACAAGGTTCTCCCTGATTATGGATCGTCTTGCGACTGCCAAATCAGTGCCTTGACCGACTAACCTTTGCACCCGCCTGTTGGACGCGCCTGACAGACGGACTGCAAGAATGTCCATGTCGGACATCACGTCAACCTCCTCTAGAGATAGCGCCCTTAGGGCTCTCCGGGGAGGCTGTGTAGTGGCCTCGGACGTGGGGGCATCCGCCCGCTCGTCCGAAGGTCTGTGTTTTAAATTTATAAATTGCTGCTCCATGTTGTTCTCACGAGTAGCTGGGGAAGTGACGTCCACCCGGTGAGAGCCCCGCAATGACCGGGTAAGGCTACTTACTCTGGGAGGGCGCCTGGTATCCCAGAGGCTCCGTAACGACCCCGGGATTAGGCTCCGGGACCAACCATCCTATAGGCACGGATCGCATAACACCGTAGGATTGAGCCGGATATAGAGGCAGGATAGGTTGTGGACAGGGATTTCCCGGAAGGGCGACATAAAACAGGAGGCCAACGGGGGGTAATCGTGATCCGCCAGAGCCCTATAAGCCGTGACACCGGAGAAACCCAGGTGCCACGTTGCTCGGCCCCCACGATGTGGGCGTTAGGGTTGGCTCGCTGCTCCACTGGAATCGCCGAGGCTTTCCACCAGTGCAACAGCATTTGGGGGCCACCGATTTACATAACTTTCAAGTGGACGCTCTCGTACAAGTAATATTAAAAGTAATGGCAGATTCGGCACGCAAATCTATCGATAGAGAATTCCATAACTTACATGCTTTTAAATGAAATGAATTTCCATAAGTTGCAGTTCTAGGTGTAGGTGTATATAACTTTATATCTACTTGTCGAGATCTTAAGTGCAACTGCCCTTTCTTATTAAACAGTGAATACAGATAGTCTGGCGATTTATTTCTGAACAGAAAATAAATAAAAGTCCCTAAGAAATATTGCCTTCTGTATTCAATATTTAGCCAGTTCAACTGATGGTAATTAGGAGTAACATGTTCATCTCTCCTGACACCAAAAATGAAACGAATACTAGAGTTTAGAGCTCTTTGTACCTTCGTATTCAATTCAAAGTCAGGTCCAAATAAAGGCTAGGGAGTAGCCAATTATTTACACTAAATTGGCAGTGTCGTCTAGTTCATTGTGTCAGAATTGTGACGGTGAAATTAGAGTAACGGTGTACGTCACTACTACGTCAGTGTTTCCCCGTTTCCCCAATACTAGGAGTCCGAATATTTGGAAGGGAATTTGGGCTTTCGAGCAAATGCTTGTGGGAATTTCATATTTCTTCCGGGGAGGGGGGGAGGATTGATTTTAGGTAATTCCGCGGAATCAGTGGCGTTAAATTTCAAATTATATGGGCCAATGTTATTGGCACTCTCTTCTGGTCTACACTGCAATCTAGAGGTAATTATTATCTGCCAGGGAAGATAGTTATTTATATTAAAACAAATGAGTAAAAAACAATGTAAAATATGAAATAATAACGAATAATATTATAATTATTAACAGCAGTTATAGAGATGGTCATGCGAGTGTTTTAAATTGGATTTTTATATGTGTATTTTCAAAAAAATTATAATAATCACTGTTATAAAAGCTGATGAATAATAAATTTAGATAAATAAAATAAAAAATGAAAACCTAATTTAGATATGAGGTGTGGTATTGAAAAGCAACACTGTTGCATGGTTATTTATATATATATATATATATATGACATGATATGAAATCTGCGTAAGTTTTTTTCGTGTCTGTGTTGCGTATATAATATGTAGAGATAATATTATGTGTGTTAGAGAGAGAAAGATAGAGTGAGAGAGAGTGCGGCGAGAAGGAAAGAGAAAAATTAATGCATATTCATAGTATTATATACATTAGGTAGGTCAGGTGTTGTTGTTATTGTTGTATTAGGTTCAAAAGTTGCTCACCACTCTCGCATACAGGAGCAATAGCTAAAGAGGGTTGTTGTATGTGTGGTATAGTAACAGAAAAGCACTGCCCTACCTGAGAGTATACTACTATGGCGCCGTCTAGACGGGTCCCAGACAATCTTTACCCCCACTACTAGATACTCGGTCGGTTATTTTCTTTTCTTTTTTTTTTGTTTTATTTTACACAAACCACTGACTGTGTTCTCCCACCACCGTTCTTCTCTCATTCCTTTCTAATTCTCTCTCTGTCTCTCATCTATGTTTTATCCATAGCTTCACTAAAACTATGTTCTGTTTTGTACTGTTTTTTTTCTATCTATCTGTATATCCTATTTTACTCTGTATATCTGCTTTTGTATACGTATATAGTTGGTGTATGTGTGTACGTATGTCCTTATAGAATATGTGCCCCCCCCCATATAAGTACTTCCCACGAAGGGGGGCCCAGGGCACACCACTGCCACCGCTATATAACTAGGACCTTTACCACTGCCTACCTGATATTATTATTATTATGATGGCACTGTTTTCATTCTACAATGAACGTATATATATCGCTCGTTCTCACTTTTTTTGTTTTTAATAATTCTCCTTCTTCCTTCCTCTAAATAGATATATTCTATAACGAAACATGTCCCTCTTTTTTCTTTATGTCCTTCTAAGCTTACTTTTTCCCCTTTTTTTAATTCTTTCATATTCACACGTCATTCTTTCAAAGTCTAGACATGAAAATTACTCCAAAGGTGTTGACCCAGTAGTAGAACCATGATTTCCCAGACTTTTTCCGACAAAAAAAAATCCATCACTCTATTGTTCTCTGATATCTATTACACCAGATTGTCAGAATTCTAAATGATACATTTTTCTACAAATATGAATTATTTGCATACACAGACAGTTGAACCGTTACAATAATATAAAGTAAAAAAATCTGATGTGAAACATTCACACGACCTTCTCTTAGTGCTTTTTAATATTATTAAAATTGAGTTCGGGGGGGGGGGGGCACACAATGACGTACTTACAGGAGGTAATATAAAAGTGTAGTTTAAAATTCTAGCCTAGTTAAGAGCAATAACAATATTGAATGTAACCAGAAAAATCATTTGAAATTTACTGAAAACAAATTCGCACAACCCCTCCCCCCCTTAAAAACAGTTTTTTTTTTTTAAATATTACAAATAAAAGTGTGAAATCTCCACAGTTAGCATGCCAAGCTTAAAGAAAATTCGTTATGGTCTTTTTTCAGGGAAATTCCAAAAATATTCAAAATCTTATTCTTGGAGGAAAGCTTAACGTTATAGTTTTCTCTCTCAAAACTCCTAAAATACCAAATTTTCCTGGGGTAGACAGAAAATGAAGTTTAAAAAGAGAAACTCTTTGGAACTCTCCAACTAACACAAGCAATCGCACTCCGCGGCTGTGGATTTTAATTGAAACCTTTGTGTCAGATAAGAATGACAGTGTTCCAAATTTGAGGTCACAAACAAAGTTCCATACCCATCTTTCCCCTAAAAATATTTTTTTCTTACAAAACATGTATTTCCGGGGGGGAAAATAACTTTCGAAAATTTGATACGACCGTAAATACTTCCTCTTCCGGCAGTAAGGATGATTACTTCTTATTCTACTTATTGCCTAGAATTACTGAATTTCATAGACCTAAACCAGAAATTCATAGAGTTTTCCACGTAAACATTGAAAGCAAAATTAGCATTTCTCAGACAGAGAGAGAGAGAGAGAGAGAGAGAGACAACGATCCTCTTAAAACTTTTCTATATAAGTTAGATTGAATTTCTATCTTTTTTTTTGCCTTAACACTTATCGATTCATCGTCTAAAATCAATACGATTGCATTTAACTGGCAATAGTAATGCCCTATTAAATAAAATAGATTCGAATGTAATAAATCATTTCTGTGTCATATCTAGATTGAAAGATTATTGCTTTCTAAAAATAATATAATTGAGTTCGTGAGTTATATGATGGGTTCACAGCGAAAAGTGCCTTTTTAATTTTATAAATCAATTATAATTACCTAAAAGTATATCAATTAAAAAAGAAACAAACTGCAATTTCAAAATTAATTCATTAAATAAATGGAGTGTTAATAATAATAATAATAAATGTCTTTATTGAATAAGCAAAATATACAAATGAAAATAAAAATAAAAATACACTACTGTCCATAGGAGAAAATACATTCTCATGGTCCATAGGACCGTCTGAGGAGTTGCTACATAATTACAATATTTTTATATATAATTAAAAGTACTTATTTTTCATAATTAGAAAATAAAATAATTAACATTAAATGAACAACAATAATGATACTAAAATACATAAGTAAACCAGAAAATGAAAAAAAACGGAATAGAATTTTGGAAAAAGTAAAAATCAATTTATAAATCAAAAACTTGTTTGCAAAATATATTCTTTCACTTGGGGCTCCATGTTATCTACCAAGAACAAATAATACCTCATTTAACAAATTTTAATTATTGCCACAAAATACTCTATTGCTATTTAAAAATTAAATTCGGATACCAAAAAAATGTCTATATTGCCATGCCTGTCTACAAAATCTGATTAAGCTACCCCAGACTTTTCCATTTGCATAATCTTTAAACTCCTCTCTATCTAATTTTGCTTTACTAAGATACAATAATCTAAATTCATTTAGAATTGGACAGGTACCTATAAAATGGAAGATATCTTCATCTTCTCTAGTATTGCAGAGAAAGCACATTTTTATCTCCTTATCAAAACAGTACTTATTCAGGTATTGTAATTCCCCACGTATCTTAAATATCCAAATTATTGACTGTCTATCTAAGTTACTATAGATATAATTATTAAAGTTAAATTCCTTGTAACATGTGTGATATTTGCTGTTTAAGGACAGATTTATATACCTATTTGAAAGGTTTTCTTTAATAACAGCTACAACATCTATTATTTTAATTTGTCTATTAATTAATCTGTCCAACGGAATTCCATATTTATCACAAATATTTTTCCATTCACAGAAAATGGAGTGTTAATATATTTTACGATTACAAAATCATGGAATTGCAAATTCAAACAAACTATTCGAACGAAATATGTTTTTGAAATGTTTACAAACATTTAGGATCGGCTGTGCCGTAAGAAAAGATGGTAGGTGTTATTTACCTGAGTGGACATTGTGGGTGCCCTCTGTCGCAAAGACCATGTAGCAACAATTTAAACGTACTGAGAGGTTTTCGTAATTTAAACGTAACTGAGAGGTCTTCCTAATTTAAACTTAACTGAGAGGTTTTCCTAATTTATACGTAACTGAGAGGTTTTCCTAATTTAAACGTAACTGAGAGGTTTTCCTAATTTAAACGTAACTGAGAGGTCTTCCTAATTTAAACTTAATGAGAGGTTTTCCTAATTTAACGTAAATGAGAGGTTTTCCTAATTTAAACGTACTGAGAGGTTTTCCTATTTAAACGTAACTGAGAGGTGTTCCTAATTTAAAATAAACGAGAGGTCTTCCTAATTTAAACTTAACTGAGAGGTTTTCCTAATTTATACGTAACTGAGAGGTTTTCCTAATTTAAACGTAACTGAGAGGTTTTCCTAATTTAAACGTAACTGAGAGGTCTTCCTAATTTAAACTTAACTGAGAGGTCTTCCTAATCTATACGTAACTGAGAGGTCTTCCTAATTTAAACGTAACTGAGGGGTCTTCCTAATTTAAACGTAACTGAGAGGTCTTCCTAATTTAAACATAACTGAGAGGTTTTCCTAATTTAAACGTAACTGAGAGGTTTTCCTAATTTAAACGTAACTGAGAGGTCTTCCTAATTTAAACTTAACTGAGAGGTTTTCCTAATTTAAACGTAACTGAGAGGTCTTCCTAATTTAAACGTAACTGAGGGGTCTTCCTAATTTAAACGTAACTGAGAGGTCTTCCTAATTTAAACGTAACTGAGAGGTTTTCCTAATTTAAACGTAACTGAGAGGTTTTCCTAATATAAACGTAACTGAGAGGTCTTCCTAATTTAAACTTAACTGAGAGGTTTTCATAATTTAAACGTAACTGAGAGGTCTTCCTAATTTAAACGTAACTGAGAGGTTTTCCTAATTTAAACGTAACTGAGAGGTCTTCCTAATTTAAACGTAACTGAGAGGTCTTCCTAAAATGTTTTTTTTTCAGAAAAAATTTTACAAATGAAAGTGATTGGTATTTATCTCTGTGCAGTTAATATTTCAGGTTTAAAGAAAAGCGTTCGAGTCTCATTTTCGAGAAAATTTACCCAAAAAATTCAAAAACTTATGAATTGCCCTTACAGTTAACCGATTTTCTTCAAATTTGGCGTCCTATTAATATTTCTAATGTATATTAATATTGTATAAGTGGTAAAACCATATATTATATGAAGTGATAATTAAGTGAAAGCTTAACACTACTGTCCCCTCTCCCCACCCAGAACAAACCAAAAAGTTCTGTTTTCCCAGAAAAATGTTTCAAATAAAAATAATCGCAAAAAACTGAAAAAAAAAACTTTCAGTAAAGTTGCACTTCTGGTTGATGGATTTTGCCCGAATCCTTGGCGTCAGATACGGTGGTGGTGGTAGCTAATATCAAGTTTGAGCTTCCTGCGATTTTTCGTTTTTGAGATATTTGGTTCACATATTCCCACGCATGCAGATTATTCGCTAAAAAGGTTTCTTCCCCTACTCAGGAGACGTATTTCCGGTGATAACTCAATTTATTGGAACTTTGACACGATCGTAATACTGACTCTTTACAAGGAAGTGAGAGAAAGTAAACAAATCTGGTGCGAAACATTCGCATCACTTTCTCTTACTGCGATTATTACAACCGCAATTGAGCAGTTAACTTCAGGTTACGAATTTTCATTCAACTTTTTATTTGTTCTTAACTAAAATAGGTGGGGGCGAGCTCTGGGGAACATTCTGGGAAACTTCAGAAGTTTAGTCTGTAAAGTCGCACGTCCTGTTAACAGTTTTTCTTCATATATAGAAATTCTACCAATGCAAGCTTTGATAGAAAAAATACGGTAAAACCTATATACAAACTGCTGAAGTTTCACTTTAAAAGAAAGCTAAAGTTTGGTACTCCTCCCTGAACTAAAAAATAAAGTATCTTTTTATACTGATAAAGCTGCAATTTCGTTTGATTGGTGGATTTTGATAAACATCTTTGTCAGCTATTGGTGATACCTAAACGGAGTATCGAGTTCAGACAAAGTGGTTTTTTTTTTTTTTTTTAGAAATTTTGTTCAAATACACGCTTCATTCAGAAAATATCTTCTTTTACCGCACCCAGGGGACCTACAAACATGTATTTCCGGTGAAGACTCAATTTTGAAAATTTGACACGATCGTAATACTTGCTCTCACTACTATCAACTCCTATTACTATTTCCTCGTAATTATTACTAGTAATACTTGCTCTCACTACTATCAACTCCTATTAATATTTCCTCGTAATTATTCCTAGTAATACTTCCTCTCACTTCTATCAACTCCTGTTAATATTTCCTCGTAATTACTCCTAGTAATACTTCTTCTCACTACTAGCAACTCCTATTAATATTTCCTCGTAATTATTCCTAGTAATACTTCCTCTCACTACTAGCAACTCCTATTAATATTTCCTCGTAATTATTCCTAGTAATACTTCCTCTCACTACTAGCAACTCCTATTAATATTTCCTCGTAATTATTCCTAGTAATACTTCCTCTCACTACTTTCTCTTACTCCTAATATGAGGAAGTATAGTGATCATGATTTTTTTTTTCGGCTTAACAATAACTATATCACATGCCTATACCCAAGACAGTTTCCTCCAAAAATTTCTGCCTTTCCAGTCATTCCCTCCTCCACATCTTCTGACCATCTTTTCCTTGGTCGTTTTTCCTCTCTTCTGGAGTATACAAAAAAATCCTTTTCGGCCACCTGACGTCGGCCATTCTCATTAGCTGTCCGAATCACATCAATTTATTCTGATCAATTTTTTCCAGGATATTATGATGTACATTAACCCGCTCTCTGATCACAGAGTTAGATACATACTGAATCCTGGAAATCCCACAGCTTCTTCTCCAGAAGACCATCTCCAGAGCCAACAATCTCTTCCGCTAATCGCGGGATAACATTGGAAAATCGTGATCATGAAAAATTTGTGTATTCAGCGGTAATAATTTTTTCAGGTGTTCCGAGTATGAAGAAAATATTTTCAGCGAATAGTCAATATATATTTCATTTCTATTTGAAATATTTTCCAGATAAAATTGACATTTGGGAGGAGGGATCTAGGGGCAAGCACTAACTTTAAGCTTTCCTCTCTAATGTAGATATATACTCGGATATAAATCGTATGGTTATGAAGTATGTGTCATTATATTATCATGCTTGTTTTATATGACTGATAATAATTTTAATTACTGGTTTAATTATAAAAAGCATTATTATATCACGGTATAATTATATTATAATATTATTGATTGTGTATAGAAGAGATTGTTATACTCTCTTGCTACGAAGGTGTATGCTCGAATAAAGTTTACGTTAAACGTCTTGCTAGAATTCCAAATTTGAAGAAAATTCGGTAACCGGAAGTGAGACTCCAGTGACTGTTTTTCTTTGGAATTTCTTTGAAAACGACTGTAAAAAGATTTCCTTTACACTTGGAATGCTAATTGCACAGATAAAAACCTACATTAGTCCAAAAAAAATTGATTTTAAATAGTTCTGCGGAATTTGTAGGGCTCAATTTCAAATATTACATAGTGTTAGTTCAATGTTATTAGTGTTCTATTCTGGACTGCAAAGTATACACTTTTACGACCTGCCTAGGAAGAAAATTTTTAATTTGTGTATTATACATATTAATAATTGTATTTTCCTCTACACTGCAAGGTAGAAGAGGAAGAGAATAAGTAAGTAAGTAATAATTGTATTTACAGAAATAAGAGAAAGTCGTGTGAAAAAACATTCACTCCAGATTGTTACCTAAGAAATAATTTACACTACAAAATAAAAGTTGTACACTTCTACTTTCTTCTGTCTACGATACGGCAGTTCAATAACCGTTATCAGTGTCAAAATCCTGATTCATTTCATTACTAAATAAAGTGTTACATGTACGTTCATTTATTGTAAGCTTTGTGGTGAAGAAATGCGTACGAGTAATTATCTTAATTTGTGAAAACGCTGTCATGTTAATACGTTATTTGCCTAACAAAATAGCTTTAAAATTTTTAAATTTGAAAAAAATTGTGTGTGTATGTATGTATATCTGTGCATAAGAAATATCACAGAAGTAAAATTTTGCAGGAAGATCAAAGCATCATGGGATTGTTCTTAAAAATTTGTCAACAAAAATGCGATCTCATGTTTTTTTTTTTAACTTCCTGTTACTCCTAGTTAGAGGAAGTATTGCGATCGTGCCAAATCTTTGAAATTGAGTTTTCATCGGAAATATATATTACTACGACATCGCTTGAGGACGGAAAAAAATGTGTTTATCGAAATATCTGTAGGTATGTTTGCGTGTGAGTGTGTTTTAACAGAATATCACAAAAACAAAAAGTCTCAGGTAGCTCAAACTTGATATTCCATTTAAATAGTAACACCGCATCACACACCAACATTTCGGGCAAAAATATCCAATCGGAAATGCAAATCGGAATTATTGAATTTTTTTTTTGTCAAGTTTTTCGTGATTTTCTCGAAAACAGCTCCAACGATTTTCTGTTAACTTCCCCAGCTTGCTGCAAACATAAAAGTCTCATTTCTTTGAAACATTTTGCTGAAAAAATTTACTTCATTAGAGGTGTGTCAGTTATTTTAATTTCAAAATTTGCATAAGTTTTCTTGGTTTTGACATAGAGCGCTCCACATAAGGTCGCTCAGGTATACAAATAAAAGTCCCCACTACCATGTTTATACCCAGCCCAATTAAACATTGTAACGTTGGAATTTTAAAGAGAATTTCTTGATTAAATTGTATTAATTACAATAGTGAGAAAGTCGTATTTCCCCCGTCAGTCAGCCGCCTCTGCCGTGCGTCAGTCGTGTCTGGTTTCACACCAGATTTTTTTTTTTTTTAATTTTCTAGAAAACGGGTATAACGTTGTAAACTTGGACCGCTAACCGTACAGCTATAGACCAATCAATTTTATTTAAAACATTTAACCGGGAAAAATTTATGTTTTGGATGTTCTGAGATATTTCTGATATAACATTCAAATGGTATTTGTTTTGTACGGTGTTACTGGCGATGTATTCTGGACTATAATGTAAAAGTACACTTAAGTGACTACCTGCTGTGACTACTAAATAACATGTGCCCTATATTTATTTTTGGGCAAATGAATAAAAATTTGGGAGTTTAAAAAAAAATCTATTTTTTGATCACCATAGTAACGGCAGTAAGAGAAACTCCGGTACGTGTTTCACAACAGATTTTTTTTTTTCCAATTGATTTTAGGGGCCATCATGCTGGAGCTCTGTACAGTTCGACTTAATTGTTTTAATTACTATTATCATTAAAACGGCAAGATCTTGCCATAAATAATACAGTTGGTAGAGTATACAAACATAATAAACGAGAAGAGAAGCTACCCAGTGATAGCACTCCGCAAAAATGAACGCTCACTAGATTAGCTCGCCAGCAAGTCACGAGGCCATTGTCGCTTGGGACGTCTCTGAGGATTGACGGGAAGAGTTTGGGAAGAGAGGCGACGGACAAGAGCGTTACATAGTGTTTGATTAAGTTGTTGTGAAATTTTTTACATCGAATTGTTGTTAAGGCGGAAGTTAAAAGAATATTGAGGTCATTATGCATGTGGTTCGGTTGGGTACACATTAAGGAGCATTGACGATAGTTTGAAGGAATTTTAGATTGTAAAGTTTGGGATTCTTAGGATATTGCAACGCTTGGCAGAACTCCATAGTTTCACTCCTTGGTCCATTAAGTGGAGTATTGTATATGAGTCGTTTGTTTTCTAGTAACAGTCGAGATCTGTTATCTAGTAATCTTTTCAGCTGTCTGTAACAGTATTCTCTGCATGTCCTATTACGTTAGAACCAAGAAATCAAATCTACTATTTTACCATCAATCGGAAGTAGAAATTTACTGAAAATTTTTTATCGCAACATTTTTCCCCGAGAAAATTGATTGGGTGGTCCTGGAGGGGGGGGGGGAAGTAACATCATGCTTTCCTCTGAATTACCACTTCAGTATAATATTATGTGTCCTTTAAATATTAAGATCCATTACTGAAATTCTAATGTTGAAAAAAATTGGTCAAGTGATATTACAACTTTACAGAATCCCTTTTTTTGCTTTTAGGTTTCTTTCAAAAATGGCTGTAACGATTTTCTTTAAACTTAGATCGATTAACTGCACAGATATATATATATTACATTAATTTAAAATATTTTACCAGGAAAATCGATTTTAGGTTATCCTATTGTATTATGGCATCAATTCCCTCCTTACCGTCGACTCCAATGCCTTTGCATGTAAAGAAAAAGTTGAAAAAAAAATAATTGTCAATTACACGATGTAAAAATTGCAAAAAGAGAAAGTCGTACGAGAGTTTCACATTTAATTATTAATATTTCTCAGAAAATATTAAGAGCAATTTGTTTTTAATTATGTACAGACGAAGAGACAGACTAAGAATCTCGAGGTCATTTATATCTACATCAATCGTGTTATATTATTATTTTTTGTAATGCATTTTCTCTCTCTCTCTCTCTCTCACACACACACACACACACACACACTCGCTCTATCGCTTTTAAACATGTCTGGCTGACATATTAAAAAATGTATTATGGCCTTCAAATGTTCGGTAATGTATTTTGTGAAATGCCGGCACTGTTGTCTGTATGTCTGTCGATGCTATTGTAAACATATTTTTAAATTTAAAAAATAAAACGCTAATTAAGTGTTGTTGTTTTTTCCATGATAACTTCCTTTTATTTTGTGGTCATCGACCCTTTTCAAGCGTTACGAGCTATCAGTATGTCTGAATAAACAAAACACGGAAGTAGAAATTTACTGAATATGTTTTATCGCAACATTTTTTCCCGAAAATGACGTTTAAGAATGACGATTTGAGACTAATAAATAGATGTTAAAAAGTTAACATTATTACTTTCTCTTACTCCCAAGGAAGAGGAAGTATTACGTTCGTGCCAAATCTTTGAAATTGAGATTTTCACCGGAAATACCGGAAATACATGTTTTGGCGTTTTTACCAAACATTTATTTTCAGTTTTTTGAGATTTTTTTTTTTATCGAAAACGGATTCAAGGATTTTCTTTAAGCTTGGTATATCAACTACACATACAAAGAGCTACAACTTTTATTTGAAATATTTCACCGAGAAAATTCATTTAACGGTGGTTTTGGGTAAGTGGTGAAATTATGCTTTCCTTTAAAAGTGGTATTTTAATTTATTATACGATTCTATATCATTTATATACTTGAAATGATGTTTACGGTTGTAGGCTAATTACGTATATTAAGTACAAATTAATTTGCTGATAATTTCAATAATCCAATTTTTTAGCCTTTAAATTTCTTTCGTTTTTTTTTACGTCATTCAAGAGTAATTTTATTTTATGAGGTATTGTAAAAAAAATATAAAATTAATACACAGAGATATCAGGTATATAATTTTATATACTTATTCTTAAATATAGACATTTTATATTTTAATTAATATTATTGTCCAACTAATTTTTTTGGGGGGGTGCATCGACTGCTGTGGTCATTAGCGCCCCATATTTGTTGTACATATTTTCAATCCGTGTGGCCAATCGAGCTTGGATGACACCGCACCTTATTTGGCAGCCACCACAATAATTTGCTCAGCAAAATAGGATGGAGCCGTTGGTTGTTAATTTTCTTCCCCACTTATGTCATCGATACAGTCGACGAGGGAGAGTGTGGAATATATTGTGTCTTCCTTAACTGTTCTAGAACGTGCCGGGAGGGTAATTCGGACAAAAACCAAAAGCATCATTATTTCCATTTGATATTATAAATTTTATAGATGTTTAGGATATTTAGTTATATGACTTTGTTTAAGAGGCTATTGAATAAATAACTGAAAGGTGCGGTACTTTGAACCTCCTTAGGTTCCTGCACCTCCTATAATTATACTAAACCTAAGGGGTTGAAATACTTTTATAAATTTTCTTTCAATCCCAAGAAAAAAGATAAAATACTAACCTAACAAAGCGCCAACCCTCCACTGGGCAAAGTCTACTCCCTCCGCGTTTAAGAGCTCTAGCGCTCGGACCCCGAGGAGTCCATGATTGTTGTAGATGGTACTCTTGTTGAAATGGGCCCTCGAATATGGTACGGAATAACGGATGAAACCGCTTTCCCCATACTCCGGCAATGTAGGTCAGGGTAAGCTGTTCCCTCCTAAGTTGAGGAGGTAGCATTCCCGACTCTACGTATACGCTTTCTAAAGGAATGGTCCGGAAGGCGCCTGTAAACAACCTAATTCCTTCATTATAAATTCTATCTAATAACTTCAGGCGTGATTTGCGCGCTGAGCTATACAGTGGCGCTCCATATTCTAATTTGGAGCGGATAAGCGCAATAAAAATACGCTTTAGGATTTCCCGCTCTGTACCCAGTTATAGCTATCAAGAAATTTCAAAATATCGAGAGTTCTCCTTGCTTTCCTACATGTAAAGTCTATATATTCCTGCACGTTAACTTAGTATCGTCTATGAGGCCAAGGAAATGGGTGCTTTCTTTATACTGAATCGGCGTGCCGTGCAAAAATAAAGCAGAGGGACTTTGCTCGTGCCTTAAGCGGAAAAAATGTAGGCACGTCGTCTTAGTTTTAGAGAATTTAAACCGTTCCTAGAAGCCTCATTAGCCACTCTGTCTATTGCCTGTTGGAGGGTTTCATTCACCTCGCTAAGATATTCCCTGATAAATAAATAGCGATGTCATCAACATATAAAGATGTTTGGAGTGGGTCTCCTACAACTTCGGCAAGACAATTAACCGCTATCGTAAATAGTGTTACACTTAATACCGACCACTGAGGCATTCCGTTCTCAAGAGAATGAGGGTCCGAAAGGACCGACCCCAGTCGCACCTGGAACCTTCGCGATTCTAGAAAGCCACGGAGGAACCTCGGCAGCTTCCCTCTCAGCTCCCATTCTTGACATTTTCGCAGAATCACATATCTCCACGTGGTATCATAGGCCATCTCAAGATCAAATAACACGGTCAGCACATGCTCTCTGCGCATAAATGCGTTTTGAACATAGACCTCGAGTTAGCTCATTTCATCCAACGTGGAACGATATCTGCGAAATTCCGCTTGATGCTGGCTGTAATGTCCTCTCGTTTCCAATTAATATACTAATCTATAATTAATCATAGATTCGAGGACTTTACTCAAGCAAGTGGTCAACGAAATGGACCTGTAACTAGAGGGGTCGGTAGGGTCTTTTCCTTCTTTAGGGATCAGTAAATGACTGCTTCCCGCCAACCATCAGCGTATTGGCCCGTCTCCCATTTGCTGTTATACAACTGGAGAAGAGCAAGCTTCCCAGCTGAGTTCAGATTTCTTAGCATAGCATATAGGATACCAACAATCCCTGGAACAGTGTCTTTGCATTTGTGTAGTGCATGTTCTAATTCATGGTTGGTCAGCGGTTCGTTGTAAGCGTCATTGATGGCGGTCTCAAAATCGAGTGGCTGTTGCTATACGTCATCTTTTCGTCGGAGGAATTCGGCTGAATAACTTTGAGAGCTTGACACTTGTGCAAAATGTCCAGCAAAGGCCTCACCCACGTCTCGTAGCTCAGAGATGACGACATCATAAATTTTTAGAACTGATATCAACAGGGTTCTACGTCCACCAGAGAGGGCTCTTACTTTATCCCCCACTTCCTTTAGCTTCGACGATGATGAAATCTTAGACACGTAGGAAGTGAGGGTTTTCCGTTTTGCTTCTTTTATTATCCGCCTCTCTCTGGCTCTTAATCTTTTGAATTGTGTTAAATTCTCTTCCGTAGGATACCTTTTGAATCTATTAAAAGCTCGCTTTTTGGCTGCGTTGGCTAGTTTGCAGTCCGGGGTTCACCAGGGGACGGGAGGGGTCTTACGACCT
This sequence comes from Triatoma infestans, assembly GCA_011037195.1. Taxonomy (NCBI): domain Eukaryota; kingdom Metazoa; phylum Arthropoda; class Insecta; order Hemiptera; family Reduviidae; genus Triatoma; species Triatoma infestans. Next base: position 90,436 of record JAAEAF010002678.1, on the reverse strand, counting down.
CCTGTCTATCCGCGGTATTGAATCCCCGGCTGCTTGTTTAAGCGCTTCTTCAAAATTGTTTGCATCAAGTGGCATTTCCTGTGAGGGGTGGTGCCACTTCTCTAGCAGAGTACGCAGGCCAATTTGCTCTTTTGATGTCGTATCTCCAAGGCGTTATAAAATCTGCCCTGGAGATGGAGCTCGATACCAAGATTGGATAGTGGTCACTATGGTATAATTTATTTAAGGTGGTCTATTCCAAACGTATGACTATGGTAGGCGTTGCAACACTCAGATCAATGGAGCTAAAGCGCCCTGAGTATGCGTTAAAATATGTTGCTGCACCATTATTGAGGCTTATCATGTTACTATTATCTATAATTTCCTCAAGAGCTTTGCCTCGAGCATCGGTTCGAATTGACCCCCCCAGGTTAAGAGTTAAAATCTCCCATCATTAACACCGGGGCAGGGAGCTGCAAGAGCAGATCCACCAGGTCACTTCTCCGCCAGAGTGTGTCTGGTAGGTAAATACTAACTAAAGTGACCTAAAATGGTACAGCTAGGCGCACGGCAACAGGTTCAGCCGTTTGCTGGGGATGTTTTCCCATACACAAACGGCGACACCACCGTGCGCCCTCCCACCTGGGATAGGTTGTACTTCTTTGCCATATATATTGTACCCAGGGATACGAATAGTCGCCCCGGGCGAATCATTGTTTCTTGGAGGCACAACCCAAATGGACGGTATTCCGCCACTAATCGGCGTAAACCTTCCATGTTACTCATGTAGCCCCTCAAGTTCCATTGAAGAATGGACTCACACATATTAATATTAATAGGTGACAACATGTGGCAAGATCTTCTTAATATCTTTTGAATTTAACAATTCACGGAATTTTTAAGACTATACAATATTTTACAAAAAGTTTGGAATAAATTTATTATAAATATATTCTGACTTACATACATGGATGCTGAATTGAGAAATTCTTCTTCAATCAGTGACACACTCTTTCCGCGGCTTGCCTTTGGGCCAGCCTCTTTTCTTTCTGCTTGGAGGGTAATCAGAATGATTACCCCCTCCGATTCTGACGCATCTATGTCTGTCCTCAGCCGCTGCCACAGCTTTTTGGGGAGCAGACATTCTGCAGAGGACGTCTGTCCTCTGTTTGTGATTCTTTTCCCCTTAATCCTTACTGGAAAAGGGGAAGGCAGTACAAATTTCGGTTCTTTCCTCTTAGGGGAGCCTTTTGGTGGACTAACCACCTTCCACTCCCCTTCAGAGGAAGTTAATACTTTAGGCGGGATTACTTCCACCTTAGAATCACAACCTCTGGAAGTGGGAGTGGTTGTTGGTAGCCTTGCGGCCAGCTACCAGTTCCCCTTGTGGGTTAATTCGTCTGAGCGGTAGATTTTCCCCCACCTTAATAGCTCCAACCACAGCAGGGGAAGAGCTGGGTGGTAGGATTTCTCCCACCTTTCCCATAGTTCTCCTTAGGGCCGGGGATGGGCCTTTAATTTGTTGGCCTTGGGTATTTTCAGGGGTTCGGATAAAGTGTGCCACTGATAAGGGTGCCCTTGCTTTTTAAGAATATGAAATTTCTTGATTTACATACGATTTACTTTCAACAATCGCCCTTGCTTCATGGTAGGGCAATTGTCGAAGTGTTTTCACTCTTTGAATTTCCTTTTCTTTAATTAGAGTTGGACACCCTCTAGTATGACCATTAGAGTTGGCTGTGTGTTCTCCGCCACAATTTACGCACGTTATTGACGGTACACATCCGCCTTCATGTTTAATTTTGCCACATTCGCAGACCGCTTCAGTTGCTTTACATTTCAATGAAGTGTGCCCAAACCTTTGACATTTATAACATCTCATTTGAGATGGTATATATGGGCGCACTCTCGATTTGTAAAGGCGGCATCTATTATTTGAGGCGGTTTTGGGCAACCAAACGTCAGCACAAGGGAGGAGGTGCGTACTCCCTGCCACCGCTTTATGCGCCTCACCTCTACCACGCCCTGATCTGCCAGACCCTCTTTTATGTCTTCTATTGAACTATTTAGTAATGTGCATGTAATCACGCCTTGAGAATTATTTAAGCGTTTATGGGGCTTGCTTCCAATTCAGCATCCATGTATTTCTCCAAACTTAAGCTGACTTCTGTTTGTATTCTATTCTGGCATTCAATGCAGATGGAGCCATCATTTGACTTTTTGATCTTTTGGTTTTGCCCAATGTTGCCTTAATAAATTTATAAAGTTTAAAGGAACATTCATTTGGCAAGGTTCCTTTTTACTTTGTTATAACGAAATACCTGCCCCAATTTTCTCCCTCCAAGTCTAAAAACAATTTTCCACTTACCTCTTTCCCCTTATAGTTGCCGCCCCTTCTTCCTTGACAGGGAAGGGGGGTTGTAAGGCTGCAGTGTTAGCTGCAGATACGTTGGTGTTTATGGTTGGCACAGATAATATGTAGAAATTGAACATGTTTACTCTAGAATCAAAAACATAGCGCTAAAACAGTGCAGTCTATAACTTCCATTTACGAGTTGGTGTCTTATATCTATGTAGTTAGTATTCCAAGTTTAAAGAAAATCATTGCATTCGTAGTCTAAAAGAAATTCGAGAAATATATTCAAAAATATCTATAAATTCTATAAAGTCGCACTCTTCCGGTTAACCGATTTTCTTCAAACTTGGCTTTTTATAGCAACGCTTCAATAATATACATGTTACTGAAATCTTTAGAGTGTTTTTGAGAAAACTCGCAAAAAACTGAAAAATCCAAACAGTAAAGTGGTACTTCCGGTTGAGAAATTTCGACAGGTAAGTTTCTGTCGGCTCCCATCTATTCGTGATGCACAAATGAAATATCAAATATGAATTGCTTTGTGTGTTTTTTTTTTTTTGCTATGCTGTTCACATATGAACACATTTTCTAAAAGCCACTTTATCAATCTCAGGGGGAATGTCGAATTGTGTACTTCCTGCAGTGAAAACTCGATAACGAACATTTGACACGATTACAATACTTCCTCCAACAGCAGTTAGAGAAAGAAGAAATAGATAGACAATTTTATAATATGTCCCGTAGTAATTGCAAATAAAAGAAAGTTGAGTGTAATTCGTTAGTTCTGTTAACTTTTCAAAATTAACTATTGGCTAAATAGATTTTTGTATTTTATTATCACTCAAATGGTTTTATGGACTTGATTATAAAAATGCACCGAGTGAAAAAAAAAACAAGTCTGACAGATGGACTGAACAGTCCAGTTATACTTTTAAAAATGGCTAATGTTTAAAACTGTAACTAAAAAAAAAAAAAATTAAAGTCAGCTGATAACTAACTGATTTTATTACCCATCTTTAGTGAAATGTTGCTGTTCCATCCCTACCACAAACATACACATAAAATGTGTATACACGTTCACGCGCACGCACTCAAGCGTTTATAGTAAATACGAACTTTAGGCCGCGAGAGGGGCAGGAGGACACAGACACTGTCATAAAATTACCGTTACTTTTAGAAAATAAAATTAAAAATAAAATACAATTGTAAAAAAAAAGAAAAAAAAAAAAAAACAATATTTTTGCTCTTTTTACCATTCCTTTTTATTTTCCTGGCTATAATGCTGGCTGTACACTTGTTTTATTAGTTTTAATTTTGGCTACCAGAGTGTGCTTCACTTTATTTTTTTTTCCTACTAGTAACATATTAACTCAGCTTTTAACAATTTTATGTTTATTTTAATTTCTTTGCTAATTAAAAAACGTAACTTTGTAGTAATCTTTATTTTACTTTATTATTATTTTTTTTTTAAACTTTTTCATTAAAATTACTTTAAACTTTTATACTTATATTTACCTACTTGGTTTTTATTTTTACCAAGAATTCGGATAGAATAAACTACTAGTACTAGTAATAGTGGAATTCTTTCTTTTATAGTTTTAAAAGAAAGTGTAATACTGTCATTGACCGATTTAATGAAATTCACCAGAATTAATTGTTTTGAAATTTCAGACTCCGAAAATGAATGTTAGAAGTTTATGGTGAGAACAGAAACACTCTTTACAATATAATTAATAGTGACTTGTATTTTCAACATGATATTTCCCAAAAACATTGACAGTCATGATTAAATTTTTTTGTTTAAACTTAACAATTATTGTACATAGATAATAGTAATCTTTCTGCGCCGTCGTCATCATTATAAGTAACATCTCTACCGCGGTGTAGTATGAGGCTCCATCTTATAAAAGCTTGGACGACAGTGTTTTGTCCTGAGTCAGTGATTTCCTTTTATTTCATGCAAGGTCTCCCCCTTTTACTGAACGTCACTCTGACCGCTTCCTCCCAGTTGATACCTCTAGGTTGAGTGCCTTCGTACGTTTTTCTAGCCAGGCGCTTTGGTTCCAGCCTTAATAAGTGGCCGTACCACCTCAGCTTTTTTTTCCTCTAAAATGGTTTCAGATAACTTCCAGGCAGGATTTAACGATTATATTATCTCTTTGTGTCTTTCCTTTTTCGTTTCTTAAGTATTTCATCTCCGATGCCTGGATCCTTCTTATGTTTTTAGAAGTCAAACTCCATCACTCGGAGCCGTACAAAATACAGGTAGGAATATTGTCTTGTATATTGCCATCTTTGTTTCCTTGCTGAACTTTCTTTTACTGTGTAATCCTTTTCATATTGCATGGAACATCCTGTTTACAACAATCACTGACGCGGTCTCCACCCGAAGATATAAGGTTTTACGTTAGTAAAGGTATTTTTATACTACCTGAACTCTAATGTAAAAACTTTAGTAATTTCTTTATTTACTGTTTGATAAATAACTACTATTTGACAAGAGAGTAAAATGCCAGTTTTATTCACTCGAGTTCAGATTTTCTCCCCCGAATGTAAGGCAAGTTTGGCGGCTGAACGAGAGGTATAAAAGGACTTGATTCTCGCGCTCAAATTTTCTATTATTTCTAAAACAGTTAAAAATATTTTTAGAAAGCACTTGTGAAACATTCACACGACTTTCTCTTCTAGCAATTTACATAGTTATAACTGGCAAATTTACTTTAAATTTATAATTTGTACTTAATGTTTATTTGTCTTCAATATTATATCAACGGATGGATCTAAATATAATAAAACAACTTTGGGGGGGGGAGGCAGAACAATCGCACCATTTCCTCCAAAACCATCTTAAATGAATATTCTCGGAAAGTATTGGACCAAAACAAAAATGATTGGTCTCTTTACTGTACAGTTAGTACAATAAGTTTAATGAAACCTATCAGTGCCTTTAGGGATATTTTCCGTGGTAGCCTGCTTTTTTTCATGGTCATGGCCAGAAACCGGTCGATGACCTCGAAAAGAAGCAGGCTACCACAGAAAATATCTCTGATGCTTTCCAGTTTTGCGGACCCAACCACAACAACGTTGGTGTCTGGAGAACTGTTGGTGTCTGGAGAACTGTTGGTGTCTGGAGAACTGTTGGTGTCTGGAGAACTGTTGGTGTCTGGAGAACTGTTGGTGTCTGGAGAACTGTTGGTGTCTCCATGGAAAAAGTCGCTGAAAAATGAAAAACTTCTACAATAAAGTTGCATTTTCATTCAACCGATTTTCTTCAAACTCGAAATTCTGGTAACACACTTAATTCTTATTAATAAATATATGGATGATTATATTGTATAATGTAAGGAAATCGTACTTAAGAGGAAAATTTAACGCCTACAACTCTCCCAAAAAACTCCCCTTAAATGAATTTACCAGGAAAATGTTTTTAAACAAAATTTATAGCTTTTAATATGTGTAGTTGGGATTTTTCTTCAAAGCTGAGTGCAAGAAGACAGTGGAGCAATGAATCCGCTTGGCATGAAAGAACATGGGTCCAGGAAGCCTAAGGAGTCTGGGGGCCGGAGAGTTGTGCAAGGATTCAGACATTCAGAGCCAATCGGCAAATTTCTCAGCATCTGCCAGGTGGAAATTCACGCAATTAGAAGATGCCCAACCTCGATAGGAAATATTGGAATCACGAGATTGTAATCCTATCCAATAGCCATGCCGCCATTGAAGCAATGATTTTATATGTCAACAGTTCAAAAATAATACAGCAAAAGTGCCAGAAAAATAAAGTTACCCTATTTTTGGTGCCAGAGCATTCGACGTGGAAGGTAATGAGATGACCGACTCCCTAGCAAGGAAAGGCACTTTATTCTCCTTTATGTGGGATAAGCGACCAGTCTCTTTTGGGAAGAGCTCAGAAATGAGAAGGAATATGCGGATGCTAAATACCTTGTGGATGCCTAAAGTCTGGTTGAGCAGAAAGCAAATAATAAACCTGACATGGTTAAGAAGAGGGCATGCGCTGGTCAACCGAAATTTGAAAATGTTTAAAATGATAAAATTCAGAGAATTGTGATAATTGCAATATTCTAGGCACTGTGAAGCACAGAGTAATTAATGTCTTGTAAAAGTTATGACTCGTTTAGAGAGAATAGCCAATTATTTAACAAATTTCGCAACCTCCCTGACTTAATAAATTCACGAAATCTGACATATTATAAAGCACTCCTCGCATTTTTAGAGGAGGCAAAAATTATAATTTAATGAACGGATCGAACATATAGGATTTCAAACTATAATACTCCATTTTATGTTATTTGCTATTTATTTATCATTATTGTTATTTTTATTAACCTATTTAATTATATCATGAGATAAAATAGGTATACAAAGGAATCTGACAATATGGGTGTCTCGTAAAAGACGCCTAGATCAAAAAAAAAAATAAGGAGGAAGTAAAGAAAGCACAGCTCTGGTAAAATCTTCCAGGAACGGATGCAAGTAAAGACCTGTCAGGGATGGTTATAACCAGAAAAGATCTGAAGCAAGCATCAGTCTGAAGAAAAATAGGCTTCACATGCTGACAGAGTTTATTCATAGAGCATTTTTATATACTCAGAGCACGGCTGAAAAGCTGGGCCTAGAACACATAGCATCTGCACATAGCATATTCTATGAGGTGATAGAGAAGACTCCAATATACCTCCTAACTGACTGCGACGCTAAAATCCAAATTAGATTTGGAAGCTGCGTAGTTTACCAGATGTTGGTGGCAGTTATACACTTCCTAGAATCTTCCTAGATCCTGATTTCTCAGAGATCATAATCTGGAAGGGATGCTGTAGGGTAGGTGGTCCTTTCTTGGCACATTAAAACACAATAAAAATTTTTTGGTTGCAGTGCATTGTACCAAACAAAAACAAAAAATTAAAAGTGTAGATGGTATTACCAAGTTTAAACAAAATATTTTAGAGAAAATTGCACACAAAAAAATAACTCCAACCAATTAAGTGTTACTTCCGGTTGACCATTTTATTCTGTACAAAACGTTACTGTCCCTTTGTAGAACTTAAACGAAATATCAAGTTGGAAATTTTTCCATTTTTGTCGTATGCTGCCAAACTAACTTATAAAATTCAATTTTTTCAGACTCAGGAGCCGTCAAAAAATGTATTTTCAGTGAAAACTCAATATCCAAAATTTGATGTTATATTTGCTCTCACCAGCAGTAAACTTGATGCTTTTATAGGTTTGTTTTTTTTTTTTAAATAATAATACTAGACTAACGCTCTTTTTTTTGGTTTCGAACAGTCTGGATTCGATTCCATGAGGATATTTATAATTTATGTACACGCGATTTCCAAATTAAGCTTTTCTATGGAATAGATCCTCTCTAACAGATTTGAAGGTTTAATCTGTTGCTGGAAGGACTTCATGCTAAAAAAATTGCATCGAAAATAGGAAGGGATGAGGGGACAAAAGTAATGTGATAATAAAGAAAAGCAAGAAAGTAAAAAACAAAAAAATAAAACGAAGAAAAATCTTGCCCAGTTCTGTTTTCTTTTTTAACGAAATCTTTCCCTTGTAAAACTGTCTGCAGTTAATGTTTACAATTTTTCTCCGTTTCCAGCAGTTTAGGTTACATATATATAAATATATAACTTTTGATTGTTAGGGAAACAGTTGAGAGAATAAGGAAAACAACTTGGATTGTTTTTTCTGCAGTAATTTTGCAACTTATGTGTGTTTGTATGTGTTTTCGTAAGTTAGCAATGTCGACAGAAGGGAGTTTGACGGATGCAAAGAACAGAAAGGCACAGATAAAGGGGGAAAAAGTACGAGAAAAAAAGAAAGAAAGTTTCTGGTATGACCATGTTGTGGCAGCCTTGTTTCTCAACCAACCCCGTCCCACAACTCTCCGTCCAGTACTTGTTATATCTTTCTCAGTTCGTCTGTCACACTTGTTCACTTTATATCACAGACTTCTAACCCTGCCATGGTTACTTACTTCCTCTCTAGCAATATTCCCCACCTCCTTCTTCCTCCTTCTAGCTATTGCATTGCTTTCCCCACTTCCACGGAGGGGGGTGGAGTGAAACGACGACGACCAAAGACGAGCGCGATGTCACTTCACTCACTTGTCTCTTGTTGAGTTTCACTCCCACCACCGCACCACTCGCTCTCTCACGCTCCTTCTCTGCCCTACAGCCTTCTAACTTGTACACAACATGTAGTTCATGTTTTTCTGTGTGTGTGCGCGCGCGTCTACCATGTTTGTGTGTGTATGTGTGAGAGAGGTTTGTGTTCGGTCGGCCTTAAAATGAAAATAGGTCAAAGCGTCTAGGCCGCCCCCCTCCCCCCAGCCAGACATATCGTCTTTTGGTTTTGTTGTCAGCCTGTTGTAACTAACAGCATCATACGTACGCGCCTGCGTGCACACACGTACACACGCAAATGTTCTGTCTGTCTGTCTGTCGGTATGATTGTCTACTTATATACCCCATGATATACAATCACTAGATCTTTCTTATTATTTTTTTTCTACGTATTTTTTTTTTACACATATTTTTCCGTAAGTATCAACTTCATTTTGTTAATATTTCTATTAATGCGACACGATCCCCAACAATACATGAAATCTAAAGTCACCTCTGTTCCCCAGAAATTAGGCTAAAATAATTTTTTTTACGAAAAATATTTCAAGGAACAGTGACCTGTTTTTATGAGTGCAGTTAGCATTCCATGTTTTAGAAAAATCTGATACGAAACACTCACGCGACTTTCTCTGTTATATGTACATTTTCGTTAAACTTCAAATTTTACCAAATTGAATTACATTGAACAAACCTCATTAAACATTTGAAATTGAGTGCCATAAATAAAAGTCGGCAGGATTTAATATATTTTTTCGGGAAAATGTTACAAATACAAGTGATAGATTTATATATCTGTGCAGTTTGTGTTCCAAGAGTACTCACGCGTTGGTCTAGTGACCTCTGATTGAGAATTCAGGGTTCGATTCCTATAACAGCAAAGTCCTTGTTGACCCAGCATCGTGAGAAAAAAAATGGGAAGCTACAGTTCGTAGCGCACCGTGGGTAGCGAAGATTAGAATTAAACGACGAGGGAACTGTGACTTCTGGCAAGTCTTGGTCCTTTATGGACTGTTGCACTTTAAATTTTATTTTTATTTTATTATATCCTAAGATTAAAGGTAAGCGTTATAGTCGTCTTCGATAAAATGCTCCAGAAAAAAAAATCTCAATAAACTGTACTGTAAAATCGCAGAATTCCTGTTGAATTTCAATATTGTATACGCACGCTATTAACATTTTTTTCGTATTCAGTAAAGCACAAAATATGTATTTCCGGTGAATGCACGATTTCGACAATTTGACATGATCATAAATATTTCCGCCTTATACCAGGAATAAGAGAAAATAATAAATGGGATGGTTTTGTATTTATATATATGCTTGGTGTGTGTGTGTGTGTGTGTGTGTGTGTGTGTGTGTGTGTATGTTTATCATCTGAGTACAGAAGGCGTTCAAGCTGTACGGTAAGACGCCGCCCCTCGCTATAATTCCATATTTTAAATTATTCTTTAAAAATTCTACTTTTTTTCCCCCTTCCTCTTCTTCTTTACTAGAATTAGTCTAAAGTTAACAGTTATTTGTCTTGCATGACCGCCTTCTTTTATAAATAAAAATATATATATTACTTGTCTCGTCTCACAAGTCTTCTTTTTAGTAATGCTTAAATGCTTTCTCATTTTGTATTGCCAGAAAAAAAAAGAAGCAATAATAGACGACGTGTTCATCTCCCCATAGCAACCCTAATACAGCATCCCTAGCTCCTGTAGCATTACTCATTTAAAAAATAAAAAATAAAAATAAAAACACATATTGTACTATACATACAATATTTTAAGAATAGTTACTGATATATTGTATTTTGGTATAATGTAGTATTTCAAACTTTCCGACGAACCAAAACTATGGTGAGAAGGAATAGGAAAGCAGAACTAGATGAAGAAGAAGAAGAACTCTGTTGAAAGTAACGAGAAGAAAAGAAATGGTACAGAAAGAAAAGAAAGAAAGAAAAAAAAGTAAAAGTTAAAAAAAAAAAAAAAAAACAAGTCTAGACACGAACTATGCAACAACAAACACAGCCGGGCCGAGGATGGTTTGGGGGGGATATGTTTGCCCTCTTTACCACCACCATCCATGTTTTAACACCACCCCTCCGAACAATAAGTTTCACTGTTGTGTCTTTTCAACTGTACTTACTGTTCTATGAAGCGAGTATGATGTTTTCTGTAATTTTTTTATTTTTTTTATACGTACAAGATCAAAACTAGACTCATAAACTTCAACAAACTCTTGGAAGTTTTAATTCCCCCCCTCCCTAACTTTCAGTATAGAGAGAAATCAAAGCAAAACTTTGGCGGCAAGATAAAAAGAAAAAATCTGGCGGGAAATACTTTCATTTCTTTTACTCCTTTATAATACAATTATATAAAATATGAAAATTTGCTTTAACCTCAAGTTTTACATATTTACTTTAACATAAATATAGCGGTGGGGGAGGGGGTACGACCTACTAATTTCGGCAGGTGGAGCAGTGATAATTATATAAAATGGCCCCCCAGTAAAGCGCATTAAAAACAATAAACCAACTACATATAACATTTGAAAATATAAAAATATTTGTTGACCGTTGATGTATAATATTGTGAAGAAATTTGGTGAGGATCTGTGTAGTGGAATCAATTGTCGTGATTCCTGAGGTATGAAGTTAGATGTCTTGATGAGGGATTTATTAGGCGGAAGTTAGTTTAGAGAGTTATTGCTTGAATTACTAACACTGAATTTATAAAAATAGACTATATTTTTACAATAATTTAAATGTGAGAAATGGTAATTATTAACATGAAATAATTAGAAATAAATAGGAGATAAACAACAAATAATTTAAAATGATTAAAATAAATAAACTAATATGCACAACTATGAAAATAATTATAAGTTAAACCTTGTATAGGGACGCGCTCGGAACTCAAGTATAACTGCTGCTGTAAAATGATACTGATATAATGATGTGGCTACTCGTATAATGATGAATGATATAATGATCCCCTCTTCCAGTGGGGCGAAGTTTATATTAGTCTTACTCACACACTGTCAAGTGTGTAAGTAAGTACTCATACTAAGACATCTCTTGTAGCGTGCGACCTTGGTTAGTCGGTGGCCAGTGATTTAGGTCAGTGGCCAGCTTTATCGGTGCTTGTCTTTGATGTATTGTATTGACCCTTGTATTGAAAAGGGTTTTTGTTTGGCCGCGGCCCTTGTCTTGAAGACAGCGGCCGGCTGGGCCACGTTATAAATTATCCTTTCTTCCTGCCATCATTTGTGAAGATGGCGGCTGGCTGGAGCCACTTTGACATTGCTATGACCCTGATATGTCATTACAATCTGTCAAGAGAAAAGTATTGGATGTTTCTTTCTTCACCGATCCTCACCAAATTTCTTCATAAAATATTTGAAAATAACACCCGGTCAACTATCTAAACTGATTTTTACTTTCTCTTACGAATAATAATAAGAGAAAGCATTGCAATTGTGCCAGATTTTCGAAATTGAGTTCTCACCGGAAATACAAGTTTTGAGGTCCCCTGAGTCGAAAAAAAGTTGTTTTTTAGAAAATGGTCTGTGTATCTTTTAACAGAATATCTCAAAAACTAAAAGTTGCAGGAAGCTCAACTTGATATTCCGGTTAGCCACTTCCTCCACCGCATAAGACATGCAAATTTTCGGCAAAATCCATAAACCGGAAGTGCCACTTTACTGAATGTTTTTTTTTTCTGTTTTTTGTGATTTTCTCAAAAACGGCTGCAAACGATTTTCTTTAAACTTGTTATATATCAACCAAACATACAAAAAGGTACAACTTTCATCTGAAACATTTCTCCGGGAAAATTCATTTAAGAACACATTTTAGGAGGAGAGGTGGGATTAGATTTTCCTATGAAGTGCTATTTCAGTTTATTACACAATTCGATCATCTAAATAATATTAATTAGAATTAGATATGTTGTGGAGTTTGAAGATAATAGGCTGACCCGTGTAGTGCGTTTTATACTGAAAGCAGTTTTCAGTTGTCTGCTATTTTCTCTAGAACGGCTCCAACGATTTTCAATTAACTTGAAATATTAACTATAAATATAAAGAGCTACAACATATATTTGCAATATTTTTCAGAAAATTCATTTAAGAGCACTGTGCGGAAAGGTTAACGTCCAAAACTAAGAACCTGAAATGAAGACCTGGGGAGTAACAGAAAAACACCATCAAGAGTTAACAAACAAGGAAATCTATATTTATTAAGGTCTTGACCTTCCAGTATCCACAATACAGTTTTATTTTTAAACGCTCCGCACAGAGCTTAGAGCAGAATAGGCTTGGTGCTATCTATAGTCCAGTCGGAAGCAATTGTGGTAGCGTCGCCATGGAGAAAATACACCAAGCCAGCATGCTCGAGCTTACACGCTAATCGGACGGGCTCTATAGCCGGACAGCGAGCACCATGTCCTTTTCCATGAGGCGGGTGTCAATATCCGATTCGGAGGACCATCAGGGTTAACCTGAATAATGAAGATTACAAAGAAATTAGCGAAATAATTTAACTGAAGACAAGTGGTCACAAAATAGAAGGCAATTTAGTGGGTCAAGGTGCGGATACACCTTCGCAGTGAAGGATTGAGCTATACAATGAAATAGTTGTTAAATAGAACAGGAAATGAATAGGTAAAGAATTATACCTCAGCCTTGACCAAATAATGTGAAGATTTAAGCGTTTAAGTGGTTGTCGACGTGCCAGGCCCAACAGCTATTCTCGTATAAGAAAGGTGCTTAGTTCTGTAATGAATAAACGCTATTAGCAAGCAAAAGAAACTCAAGCTGATCAGCTTAAACTGGTTACAAGAAACTAAAGTAGTAAAATATCCAAATAAGTGAATATGGGTGAGATTAGCTGAAACTAATAGAAGGTTTTACACACTGGTACAAGTAAAAGATGCCCAGTAGAATGGCAAAAATATTAAATGAAAGGTATTTACAAGTATAGTAAAATACCTAGCGTAATTACCTGGTTTCAGCCTTGAAGTAAGTGAAGAACTTGTTAGTAGCCAAGTTGAAGTGAATTTAACCACTCTGCACAAAGGACTTGCCAAGAGTTATGGTTAAAATACAACACTTAAATATGTAAAGGTAAGTAGCTCGAAAGAGATAAGAAAATATAATAATAAATAATAGTAATTAATAAAAAAATAGAGAATAAGAGCTACATTACCCAAAGCTGAATCTTTACCAGTACCAAGCTTGTACGTATTATTGTAGTAGGATGTGTTGCAAGAGTAAATTAGCTGAAAACAGGTTGAAGAATTCCACAGCCCAACGTGGTGAAATGACGATTCCACAGACCAGAGATAGAATCGACTTTAAAATTGTACAACTGCAATTGCTGAAGTAAATTTGAGCTGTAGGCCACCAAAAATGAAATATCCTCTGACAAAAAACGCATAAAAAAGCACTGATAACGCCACACACAGAGGCGAGATAAGTTACATAATAATGGCTGGCACACAAGACAAGCTAAGTTAAAGTTGAAGTGACGCTTTCCCTTGGCGGAAAAAAAATTAAATGTACGCCAAATGAATGAATTTGATTGGCTGAAGGTAAGACAGAGCTGGGCTCAATTAGATACTTCTTAGAGCTTCAGCCAACATAATAAAAATAATATAAAAATGTTTTACACCTAAAGTGTGATAAAAAATGGTTTTAAACATGAAATTTAAATAAATTAGGGTTAATAACCCACGATTAGAACAGCTGAGTTCGCCTGGCGGGAACAGACCAAAACTGCCGTGGCAATCTAAACAGTTTAAATTCGCGGGGTTGTTAAATACGCGACAAGCACTTTTGGCAGGTTTGGTTATGTTTTCTTCTAATGTGGTACTACAGTTCCACAATGTGCTATAGCATTCTCGTCAGCTAAATAATATTAATTAGAATTATATAATTTGGCAAAATTCCCAGTTTGAAGAAAATCGGTTGACCGGAAGTGTGACTTTACTGAATAGGTTTTACATTTTTTGTGATTTTTTCCATAAAAATGCCGACGGTTTTAAACACCAATAAGAATTATTATAAGTGTAAAGAAAATTTGTTATTTCACAGAAAGAGAAAGTCGTGTGAGTGTTTCACACCAGATTGTTATATTTATTTTTTATAACAATAGCTGTATATATCAATAAAATTATTTTTTTAAAAGGCTGAGAGGGGCGCTAAATTTGTACAATGTACAGTTTCACTGGCACCTGTTCTTAAAAGTAAATTAACGGTTAGTTAAAATTGCAAGTTGGTAAACCAAAAATAGTGAATTAGGAAATAATGTCAAAAAGAGGAAGTAGTCTTGATGTTGCACATCAGATTTCTTTTGTATGATTTTTGAAATTTTCTTTTGATTTTCTAGAATACTGCATGCATTAGGGGCGGGTGTTGGTGCAGTGGTTATGAGCATGGACTTGTAAGTGGGAGGACCCCAGTTCGAATCCAGCGTATAACCGCTAAATTTTATATTTGTTGAAAAATGTTATTAGTAAAGTGCCCCCTCCACGACACCTAATTTGGTAGTTGGACGTTCAGTCCGCCTCAATAAGTAGGCATTATTACTTTACTTTTTTACTGCATGCTTTAATTTATTTTTTTATTTTTTTTTTCATTTAGGCACGTCGACATCTATGGTCATTAACGCCCGCAGCCTCCTATGCGCTACAGACAACACTATCCATCACCGACAGAGAGATGTAGAAGCTCCTAGGAAGAAAAAAATCTAAGGGTAGCACTGGACTCGAACCCGGAACCTCTGCGTAGGAGTCCTACGCGCTAACCACTGAGCTAATTCCTCCCCTCGTCATTTATTAAATTACTGATTATAAATAATTTTTAATTAAGAGTTTTAGTTGAGTATATTTTTTAATTTTTAATAACAAAAAAAAAAACTGATGTGAAAAAGTCACAAGTCACATTTTCTCTTACTGCAATTTTCAAATTTATAACTGTGACATATTTCATAGTTAGTATATCAAATTTAATGAAATTCGACGGTGTCTTTATGGAGAAAATCGCCAAACTGAAAAACTGTTTAGTAAAAATGCACTTCCGGTTTACTAATTTTCTTGTAACTTGGAATTTTGGTAATCTATTCATTTCTAATTAATTTTGTTTAGATGGTAGCATTGTATAATCAACTATCGTAGCATTTTAGAGGAAAACATAACCTTACCCCTCCCCCAAAAGCTCTCTAAATGACTCTACCAGGAGAAATGTTTCAAATAAAGGTTATAGCTCTTTATATGAGTAGTTCCACATTCCTAGTTTAATGCAAATCGTTGGAGCCGTTTTGGAGAAAATAACAGAAAACTGAAAAATACTTTTCAGTAAAAATGCACTTCCGGTTCGAATTTTCTTCAATTCGGAATTTCGACAACATATTCAACACAGACAGACAATTGCTAAAAAACACTTTTTTGGACTCAGCGTACAATAAATGTGTACTTCTGATGAAAACTCGATATCGAAAATTTGACACGATTACAATACTTCCTCTTAATTTCTAGTAAAAAATTGTAATTTTAAACCATTTGAATGATTAATTAAATTTTGTTATTGTCCATTTTATTAAAATTTTCTACTTTTATCATTAATAATTTCCTTTGTTTTAGACAAGATGCATATTAAAGACGATACATATTGCTACTCTCAAATTAGCAGACGATTTGATGCTTATTAATATTAGGTTTCTAAGAAGTGAACATAACAGTTTGTTACCTTTAGAATAAATTTTAGAAAGAAATACTTTTCAACCCTTTAAATAAGTGGAACTCAATAAAAATAAGATTTAACAAATTTATGGGTAATGAAGGACCAATCACATGGTTTGAAATACATACAGTTCTATTTTTAATAACATCTTTCCAGAAAATGTTATCCCAAAATTTTTGAAATTGACTTGTACACCCATTAATAAATGTTTTGGTACGATTTGAGTAATGAAATCACGAACATATTTCACTTCCTTTTACTGTTGTAAGGGAAATTTTGCCAAGTGCCAAATCTAGAAACTTTGCGAAGTGCCAAATCTAGAAACTTTGCCAAGTGCCAAATCTAGAAACTTTGCGAAGTGCCAAATCTAGAAACTTTACCAAGTGCCAAATCTAGAAACTTTGCCAAGTGCCAAATCTAGAAACTTTGCCAAGTGCCAAATCTAGAAACTTTGCGAAGTGCCAAATCTAGAAACTTTGCCAAGTGCCGAATCTAGAAACTTTGCGAAGTGCCAAATCTAGAAACTTTGCCAAGTGCCGAATCTAGAAACTTTGCCAAGTGCCGAATCTAGAAACTTTGCCAAGTGCCGAATCTAGAAACTTTGCGAAGTGCCAAATCTAGAAACTTTGCGAAGTGCCAAATCTAGAAACTTTGCGAAGTGCCAAATCTAGAAACTTGGCCAAGTGCCAAATCTAGAAACTTGGCCAAGTGCCGAATCTAGAAACTTTGCAAAGTGCCAAATCTAGAAACTTTGCCAAGTGCCAAATCTAGAAACTTTGCGAAGTGCCAAATCTAGAAACTTTGCCAAGTGCCGAATCTAGAAACTTTGCGAAGTGCCAAATCTAGAAACTTTGCCAAGTGCCGAATCTAGAAACTTTGCCAAGTGCCGAATCTAGAAACTTTGCCAAGTGCCGAATCTAGAAACTTTGCCAAGTGCCAAATCTAGAAACTTTGCCAAGTGCCAAATCTAGAAAAAAAAGAAAAATGAATTTCACTAAAATTTCATGTTTTGAGGAAAATATTGAATGGAGAATATTTTTTTTTTATTTTATATACGTGCAAACAGCTAAGGTCCTTTGCACCTACTGCACTTATTCCTTTATTCTTGTCAATTTTTTTAAAATCACAGCTAAGCCTATATTGTACTTTTGAAAATTTAAAACCTAATCCACATACACGCACTTTCATCCAACGATCATCCTTCCCATTCACTCAAGTGCCGGGGGTGCAAATCCTGGCTGCAGGCCATCCTTCCAAGAATTACGAGTACAGTGGCTGCCAAGTACAGTACTTATTAAACAATATAACGGAATGTTACTACTCGTGACCGGTATTGATCCCTTCATTCGTATCAAAAACTAATTGCGCTCCAAACCTATCTTATTCGTTCTAGCTAATAAATACATTCATCCAAATAAAAACTCGCACTATAATTCTATCATTCACACTTACTTTTTTTACCCATATACATTATAGTGTAGAGTACTTGATATTCCTCTATTCCAGTCGCCCATCTTCAGGATGCGTTTTTCAGACAGTGTGCCAACACAGACTCGTACAGAGTAACTTAGTTTCACACTAACTCCGTATAGAGTTAGTTGTGAAACTAAGTTACCTCTATACGAGTCCCTGGGTTTGGCACACTGTCTGAAAAACGCCTCCTGAAGATGGGCTCACGAACGGCCCGAAACCGTCCGATGACCACAAAATGAAGCAGGCTACCACGGAAAATGTCTCTGATAAATTTATCTAGTTCATGTAGAGTGTTCACTTCAACGCCATGTTGAACTCTCTACACGAACTTATTTTTGTATTTACAATTCAAAAAGAGCCATTTATAAATGCTGAAATAAGCCAAGTTGTTTTAGATATTGCTCAGTCTTATTTACGCTATCAAAGTTATCCTTCAGTGCATCCATTAAAGTGTTAGGCATGTATAAATTGGTTCTCATTGTTTTATACCTTGTACATTCAAATAGGATATGTAAAGTTGTCATAGGTGCGCTGCAAACCTAGCATATCGGTTGTCTTTCCCCTCTAAACAGATAACCCTGAGTTAATATCGGATTCTCACCCTCGCAGCACAAGTTCTTCTCGATAAGAAGTTAGCCAATTTATTGGTGCACATTTAATTTTTCTTAGTTTTTATTCGAAAGTGGCGTGGCCTACCATTCTTTATTCCATGTGAAGAATATATACCTTTTTAGACAATTTCTCCAGTTCATGGCGCGAGACATATTCTTCTTTATTTCTGATCAAAGTTGTATCCTGGCGGCTTTGTCGGCCACTCATTACGGTTTTTCCAGCATGTCCTGGGAAATGGTGAATGTGAATCTCTCTTTCTCATCCTTTTTCTTTTGACTCCAACTATTTTCTTTAAACTTTCCTTATTAATTACACACTAAAACTTATTTGAAACATTTTTTCCTTTGAAAAATGGAAATTTCTTCGGGAAATTTGTGGAGAAACTGTAACGATGACAAGGTGTTTCTCTCTTCTTAAAGTATCAGACATTGCAGCATAACGGGACTAACACCTGTTTCATATTAAGATCCTTTAAATGGGATCTGTAGTTTTTTTACGATACCTAAACGCTTAGTAAAATTCTAGATTTGGAGACAATTTTCTAGCTAGAATTGTAACAAGTGCCACGAGTCTGTATAAAGTTTCACACTAGTAATTTTTGTCAGGTCAAAGCAACTAATTATTATATTTTATACATATTAATATCTACTTTCTTAATTTTTGTTGTTCAGTAAAACAAGCAATTCCCATTTCAATAATGCCAGTCTAAGAATCGGAATATAACCCCCATAATTTAAATCAATTGGGTACAACCTACTAGTTAATTTTAAAACTTAACCTGCTACAGTATTACATCTGTTATAAAACCTCCATCTCTGTATTGTATAATAGTAACAAGAACATTAGACAGAGGTCGCATTCCCCATGACATTGCCTCCATGTACTTACACACAGAATGAGGAGAAGAGAGGAGACAAAACATTATTCCAGAGTGTGAGAGAAGAACGAACAATGCTTCTCCCTATTTCTCCAGACAATGTTTTCACTCCTGTCAATCCTTAAACTTCTTTTACACAGTAATTGTCCTTGCTTGCCAGTACCCTATTTCTTTTGGAGATTCATTAGTATTTCATTCTGAATGTCCTTGAATGGATTTATATATGTTTCAGTGGAATAAGGTGGTGTTTAATTAAAACCAGCTGATTGGGTAGGATCCATAGTTCCCTTTTTCTTTTTGTTACTTTCTTTTACTACGATCTCGACATATTCGACTTTATTAGTTTTTCGCGATTTTCTCGAAAATGTTTCCAACCAATTTGTTTAAACAGGGTTTACTTACTAAACATTGATTTTAGAGCGGTTCCGAAGAGAATGATGAGGTTAGGGTCCCTCTAAAGTTGCATTTCAATAAAATGGAATTTTGTTTTTTTGGTACAGTACACTGCGATCAGAGGAAGTCTATTGTGCCACCCCACTGGTGCCAGACCACTCATCCTATAGCAGCCCTTCCAAATTAAAAGAAATTTCAGAATCTGGGAAGGTTCTAAGGAGCGTGTGATATCTTCCTCCAGCACTTGATGACTACCCAGGCTTCCAAATTCTTCTATGAGTGATAGCGTCGCATTCTGTTAGGAGATGTATTGGAGTCTCTTTTGTATGTGCAGGTGCTGTCATGTTCTAAGTCCAGTTTCTTCAAATGCCTCGAGAGGAAATACGTCAGCTTGCTAAAGCCTATTTTTACTCAGACTAATGTACGCTTTATTTCTTTTATGGTTATAACTCCCCCATCCAGTCTTGTTCTCTTCACTTTCTCCTCATTTCTGAATCTTCCTGAAGAGACTGGTTGCTTGTCTCATAAAAGGGTTCAGGCCCCTATTCGGGGGTATACTGTATGCTGTGCTTTTCTTTGCAGGGAAATTAATTTTTCTTGCCATCTCATTAACTCCTACGCCATCATACTCCAGCACCCAAAGTAGGTACTTTCTACACTTATTTTAATTAAGGGCAACCTTTATTAAACATTTCCTTAATTTGAAGAAAACTTGTTACTTAGACTATGAAAATTGAAATAGACAATATCGTGTGAATTTTACAAACCAGACGCTATGGTTTCGTTAAGACACATCAGTAATTTGGAATTTCAGCAAAATTGAAAGACGAGAAAGTACTGTGAATGTTTTTCATACCGGTGTCTGTATTTTTTGATCGGATTGGTCTTAGAGTACAAAAGTTTTCCAACGTTCCTATTTAGAGTAAAATATGAGAAGGTTTAGTTTACAGAAGTCCTTAGATGTTTGATGTGTAGTGAACTTCAGAAATCATTTCGACTAAAAGAACTCTTTGGGATTGGCATTACTGTTTACTAATGTAGTTGTCTGTAAAGTGTTATACCACGTGTATATGATAGTGAATGTGATTGGTTGGCCTAATATTGGATACATAAAACCCAAATAGTTGAACACATCATCTGTATCATCATCATTTCACACAAGGTGCGGTGGTGTGAGTGTTTGTGGATGTGTCAGTACAAGTGTTTTCTTCGTGTTATTTCGCAGAAACGTGATTCTGCAGATCTCTGTAGGACTGGTTAGTGCATTCTACCTCACGGGAGACTAGGTAACCTTAATTACCAATTTCAGAAATCCAGCGAGGTGTTATAGCGATATGCTGAACACTGGATTACAGTTAAAAAAAAAAACTTTTTTTGGCTTTGGGGATTCATGCAATGTTGCGCCAGCATGATTAAATTGTTTGCCCAGAAAGCCCAGAATCAGTGGGTTTAGCATATCTTCGACTAACTTGACTGTACAAATTTTCCAAAAGCTAAAACACATAACTATAATTAAACAAAACTTGGACTTAATTAGTCTAAAAGTTTTAAGTCATATCAACATGTCGTAAGTTATCTCACCTGTGGCCATTTAAACTAAATACTCACACCAATGTTTGTATAACTAATTGCTAGGGTAAGCTAAAATGTTCAGCCTGTAATAACTTACAACAAGATAAGACAAATCATTGTAACTGTTATTATCTTTAATGTATACAAACACCTTAGTACTTTTGTTAAGCTAACTTCTCTCATCTTTGATATCCTTTCTTAGGTGAAATATTACGTCATTATTATATGTTATCTTATGTTCTTTGGGAAAATGGTTTTAACTTCTCACATTTAACGAATATCTTATCTTTTCCATCAACATTGTGTGACATCATTCTTAAACCAAGTCAGTCTCTTACGAAGGTTTATTTTTCTTTCACTTATTTCTTGTAAGACGAAGTATTGAGTGTCAGTATGTATATAAGTCTGTCTGGGATATTAACCCATTGTAGAATGCTTATTTTTGTTGTTCTTTCTTATTCTTTGTTGTATTTCTGTTGTGTAGAGAGCTGATAGCCTTACTCTAACGAAGGATGAGAATCTGGAAACTGGTCAGGAACAACAAATATAAGAAGCACGCCGCCATCCCCGTGTTATCCAGCATTGCGGACTCATCGACATATTCAACATGTAAGTGATTTGAACGAAGAAACAATCATAAGCTGAAACTAGGTTTTATTTTTGGATATAGTTTCATGTTGTTATAAACATGAAAGTTGCAGTGAAAATCCACCAAACAGAAGTGCAACTTTGCTGAATTCTTTTTCAGTTGTGCTTTAAAATTTATGTACTAACTACACCTGTTATTTTGTGGTAATATTTGCCTAGGGAAATTTGTTTTTTTTTTGTGGGAAACTGCAGTATTGTTAAGCTTTCCTCTAAAGTGCCACTACAATGAAGAAGTTCTTACAATATTGTACTATGGTAAATTGAGAAAATCGGTTATCCGGAAGTGCGGAATTGATTACTAGATTTTCTGGAGTTCTTCATATTTTTCTCGGAAACGACCCCTAATTAATTTCTTTAAACTTGGAATACTAACTGCAAATATCTAAACCTTTACTTTTGTCTCAGAGCAATCTTTCTTGAACTTGGATCCGCTATGAAGAAAACTTTAGCCAAAGTTTCGACTATTTTATTTAGTCCTCATTAGGGTTTCTTCTAAAATATTTTATTTTAATACTACAATGAATTTATGAATTTAAAACAACTGATTGAGGTGTTTTGGTCACATACACACACCGCTCACACACACACACACACACACACACTCTTACAGTCCAGTTAGCTAAAAACATTTTTTTCATACTCAGGGGACCTCAAAACATGTATTTGCGGTGAAAAATCAATTTTTTTTTTTAGTAGTAGATGCGTCAACATCTATGGTTAAGGCGCCCGGAGGAGCTTTCTCAGAGCACTGCCGGTTTCTGGACAATGTTCTCTCGTTGCAGACAGCACTGTCCATCACCGAACAGTGAGCGTAGAGGCTCCTAGGAAAAAAAAATTGAAACGATCGCAGTACTCCGTCTCACTAACAGAAGTAACAAAAGGTTTTTATATATTTGTTGTTTTTTTTCAGTTTCTCGCTTTCCAGTTTCCAGGAAAATCTGAAACGTTTTCTTTTAAAGATAATATGTAGTTTTCTATCGTTTTTATTTGAAATATTTTTCGGAAATAATGTACCCAATATTTGAAGGAACTACTAAATTATGGATAAAAAAAATACCAAGTTTGAAGAGAATGTTTTATTTGGAAATCGTGAAATGCAGCGAGATTATTTTTTTTTTATATTTCTTCCCAAATTTAATTGCTCGACACCAAACCACAATTACATAAAATTCTTTAAGCCCAATTCCTAACAATCCATAAAGATAATTAACTGCGCTAATAATAACGTTGTTTATCACTTTTTCCTTGTTGATGTCATCAAATCCTGTTATAATGAATTCTGTGAATCATTATTACTTTAATCCTCTTGCCATCTTGCCATTCGCCTTTCATCCCACTCACTATTCCAGATAATCCTATCGTAATGCTCATTGGTTTTATATATATATAACCTTTGACTCTTAATAATAAGGAAAACTAAATTTTAAGAAGAGCGCTATCTTTAGGTTGTTAGTTACTTCCTACTTGTTGATCAAAGCCAGTACTGTTGATATTGTTTTGTGCTGTTGAATTGTTGTCATATTTACAGAAATAACTTGACGATAACGGACAGTCAAGTCTGTTGCGGCCTAGCACATCTATTATATGACTCCTTCGGATGTTCGGTTTTTCAACGTAGAAGGCAGTTGTCTGTAATGTGTACAATGTGTTAATATGAGGAACATTGTGTACTTGTAGCGCTGAGTGACCTAGAGTTGTCAGTGACCTCCCAGTTACAGTCCATGCTCATAACCTCTACACCAACACCTAAATGGAGTTTTCGTGGAGTTGGACAAAGAAAAATGTAGAAGAGAAAAGTACACTCACTGAACATTGAATTTTTAATTGAGAAATTGAAAAAACATTATACTGTAAGGTTGAGAAAACGAGTGATATAGCGTGAGTAGAAATCACAGACTGAACTGACAGAGTGATGGTGATGTTTCCCTTGATAACTGTGTACAAGACTAAATTATAGACTGATTGTGTCAGTTTAGCTAGCCCTTATAAACGCTTACAGTATACTTCCCCTACTTCTCCTTCCAGGTCCCCTGGGGATTGAGGTAGGGGAATCTTGATCTCCCCTAAGATGGTGAATAGCTTGTGATAGGGAGGTTTGTCATCACGACGGATGACATAGCAGTTGTGCGGATTGCCATATGATCTTTTCGTTGCAGGCAAGATAGCTGCCAGTATTTTACATTATACAATAAATTATAACTGTGTTGTTAGTTGCCATATAAATAACAGATAAGAAATAATTACATTAATGTAATTATATTAAAATAATCACTGTAAAAAATAAGTATAACATGAGTAGAAATGACCAAACTGAACAAGTAGAGCAATAGTGATATTCCGTTGATGACAGTCGGGTGTACCAAATGGATATGTGGTAGGAAAGTTGACAATTTTGACGGGGCTTTAATAATGAGGAGACAAAAGCAGTAACGGAATCTTATAGAGAAGTAAATTAGGTTCAAAATAAAGTATAAATTTACTTACTTAGTTAAATGATTATAATGAACAAGAAATAGAGAAATGTATTTATTAATTATAAATGCACTTATCTTCAAACCGTTTAGATTATAGCCATTTCCCCCCCTTCTCTATTACTCTCTCTTACTGTGTTAGTAAGAGGAAGTATTGTAATCGTGTCAATTTTTCGATATCGAATTTTCACCGGAAATTCACGTTTTGAGGTCCTCTGAGTCCAACAAAATAGTTGTTAGCAATTGGACTGGATGTGGGGGGGGGAGCATATCTCAAAAACAAAAAATCGCAATACGTTCAAACATGATCGGTAAAGTGCTACCAGGAGGCCTGAGAAAAGCTTTCTGTAAAAATCGTTCAACCGGAAGTGCCACTTTACTGAATAGTTTTTTCTGTTTTTTGTGATTTTCTCAAAAACGGCTCCAACGATTTTCTTTAACCTCATATATTACACTAGAAGGAGCTACAACTTTTATTTGAACATTTCTTCGGGAAAATTCATTTAAGGGTACTTATGGGGACAGAGGTGGGTTAGGTTTTCCTCTAAAGTGCTATTTGAGTTTATTACACAATTCTAGCATCTTCATCAATATTAATTAGAATTAAATATGTTGCGAAATTCCGAGTTTGAAGAAAATCGGATGACCGAAAAGGGCGTTTTTACTAAAAGTATTTTTCAGTGCTCCTATTTTCTCTAAAATGCCTCCAACGATTTTGTTTAAACGAAGTATGCGTAAATAAAAGCTACAACTTTTATTTGAAACCTTTCTCCTGGTAAAATCATTTAAGGGAGTTTTTGTGGGGAGGGCTGGGGTTGTTTTCCTCTAGAGTGCTATCCATAGTTGATTATACAGTTCTACTATCTAAACAAAATTAATTAGAAATAAATAAATTGCCAAACTTTTGTGTTTTAAGAAAATTAGTAAACCGGAAGTGCGTTTTTACAGGACAGTTTTTTGTAGTTTTGCGATTTTCTCCATAAAGACAGCAAAGAATTTCATTAAATTTGGTATAATAATTATAAAATTTGTCAATAACAATTTTGAAACTGCAGTAAAAGAAAGTCGAGGAGGGTTTCATACCAGATATTTTTTCTAACAAAACTGATCTTGTCGGAGATTTGGGCCGGAGCTTTCATTCCTTCCACATCGGACAATGTATTTGTGTGTTTCCTTCATAAAAGTCTTTAATGATTTGAAGAAAATGCCCATTCTGGTATTTGGCTGTATTGTTTGATGGTGTGCTACCGGATATAAAAGAGGTAGTTTTTTATGATTGCGCAGCGCTTCCAAAAGTAAGCATACCAGGTCAATGTATAGTACTCCTACTGCAGCCTTGGAATTTCAATTGAGCTTCTTTCTCTAGCAAATTTATCTTAGGGTACAGGCTCTCCTGACTGCGGACAGGCTTAAAACTTGTTGACATAAGGATGACTAAAAAATCTACTTTGGATGCAAGGTAGATTTGTTAGTCATACCGATCTTGTCTGGGAAGATACAGTGTATTTTATCTCATTTTCATGTCTTTTGGTTTCACCTCGCATTGTTGGACTTTCTTAGTAATTACGGAGTGCAGATATATTCGAAGCTAGCGCTTTGGATGATGAATTATGTACCAATTTCCGTTTTTGTGAATTATTCATAGGAGGAAAAAGCGGCTGTTAGTTGCTGCCAGTGCAATCCACAATTTGAACTAGATTAGAAATGGTGTAACTTCGACTTTTCACAAATAGCAGCCACTTCATTCCGCTGGAAGAGATTACTAAGTATGATATTCGGTTCTTTACGGATAATCAGGTCGCTATAAAGCCGTCGCTATAGAGCCAGATCTCAGTGTATTCTTGTCATATTGCGCTCATCAACTTGGCACCTTTGAATTCTAATCAGTTGTCTAGTTTTAGGGTCATTTTAGCGATTCAGGATAACGAATTAGGTGATAAATGTTCAAAGGAAGAAGCTTGTTTGATTAATTATCCGACATTTTAGAATAATATAGAGCAGACGATTTAAAAAAAAAATCCTCTTACTAGGAGTAAGAGAAAGTAATAGATGTGTGGGGGGGGTAGATCCTTGTAAACCTTTGGCTCTACACTGCATTTACTGAGCAAGATGTTGTCCGTGAAAGCCACAAAGGTTAGCCATGCCATAGATCCCAGCTCGAGGGACCATTGAATGAGAAAGAATAAATAACTAGGGGCGTTAATGACCCCCGTAGTCCATGCGCAAAAAAACATCCACCGCAATAAATCGAGATATCATGCTTTTGCCGTTTGGGCCAGAAAATTCTTTCATTCTTGGAAGACGGTTTGACTAGGTCACGATTGCACTTGTTAATCCAGGCGTTCATGCCAGTCTGGTATATTATCTTTTTAAATGTCGGCCTTCCTCAATCACCAGCTTCTCTTGAAATTTTAATTCCATTTTGTTGAGAAATGTTATATGTATTCTAGACTAAATCAGTTTTCCGACCTCTGGCGAGATGATGAATCCCACTCCATCCTGGCTTATCATATGAACTATATGACCTTTCCAAGTTTCTTCAATGCATTGGAAGGCAGAGTAATGACGGATTCTAGTTTTTTTTTTTGTTACTGAATACAGTCAGGTTGAGATGCCTAAACCTATGCCTAAGTATTTCTTTTGAGTTGAGGAATAGGCGGTGAACATCGGTCATTTTGATGATGCGTTTTACACCTGTAATCGTACTGCCCCTATCTTACTATTGGTCACTGAGAAGTAATGTGTCAAATTTTTGAAATGAAGTTTTGATGAGCAATACATGTTTTGAGACCCTCTGAGTTCGAAAAAAACTTTTTTTATTAATTGCGCATTGATGAAAATATAGCCAAATAAAGATTTAATTTTCAATACAAATTTATTTCACTATTTATCGTATTTTGAAATAAGTAAAAATAGTCCTTTCTCTTGCCTCAATTTTCTATATTTTTTATTTAAAACATAAAGTATTGACCTCATACATTGGTAATTTTAAATTTATGCTTAATTTTTAAGTTTATATAGAGAAGAATTTATATTCTAAATAAAAAAAAAACAAATTTACTATTTAATTTTTGAAATTCTTAAAAATTTAACTATAAAAGAAAAATCTTTCTATAGAATTGAATAAATAGATTTTTCTGCAATCGTTGAATAATGTGACGATAATTACATATGAATTTAGTGAAGTAATTTCAAATTTCACAACTAGTGAAAGAAAGTAGTGCGTAACTCACTAGTGTGTGAAAGTAACATTATTCAATTCTAATTAGCCCAACATCTAGCGGCAATACACGATAACAAGATCAAAACAAATCCCAGATACAATTTAATTTATATGAATATAAAAACTTATGAAAAGGTACAAAAATACTGATATAAAATTGAATACAAAATAAACATTTAGTAAAAATTATAAGTTTGAAGAAAATTGGTCATTTAAATTTATGTAAACTGCTGTAGGAGAAAGTCGTATGAGTGTTTCACACAAGATTTGTTAATAATGACAATGACAATATAAATCCATCGACTATATAGTAAAAATACCAAATATGAGCCAAAATGGATCTTTAAATAAATTAGGAATTTGGAATAAAAGCTTAGATGTTGGTTGGTTATTTCATTATTTTATAACCCCCCCCCCCCCCCCCCCAAGTCTTACTTTAGAAAGAAAATTGTCAGTACTGTATATGTGTTAGTAAATGTTTAATTCGTGCTGGCAAATTTTTTGTTGTTTTTTTTTTGTGTTTTGGTGGCTGTGGCGGAGAGAAAAACGCGAAAGAAAGTTACGCCGCCAAAAATGTAAATTAGTATCAAATATAGTATTGGGAATTGTTTCAAACCTGTATTTTTACATACAGACCAAAGTATAAAAAAAAATATTGTACGCTTTACTAACACTATTCGTGAACACCCAGCAGTATTTTATTTGGGTGTACCGGCTGATGGTGCACTGAGGGGGCGTGGAATACCGGCTAAAACTGCAGACCAACACAAATTCTCGTCATCAACTAGTTGTACGGTTTGATAGTTCCGGTCGACCGGACGAACTGCTTTAAAAAAAACTAGCCTGATTTATGTGTAATGTCTAGCAAGCAGTAAGTGAACATGTCGGCCCCCCAACTACACACAAAAAAAAAATGGTGTAGCAGGAATAAGTTACCAATATTTATTGAAAGGTGGCGATTGGGGGGGGGTTAAGCCCCTTAACAAAAAAAAAAGGAAAATTTTAAAAAGCTGTGACTTAAAGTGAAAAATAGTTGAAAATACAATGCGTAGTTTGTGCTGAACAAAGTAGGTTGGCTAAACTGACGAAAACTGTGAGTAAAAGGAGGGAAAGGGCGGTAAATAATCACTCAATCTTTCTATTTGTTTCCAAATTCATACTATCCGTTTTCTTATTCGATCGTGTAAAATTTTCGAAATTGAATTTCCACCGGAAATACATGTTCTGAGACACCCTGAGTACGCAAACAAAGGTTTTTAGCAGGAAATTAAAAAAAAAAATTCAAGAAACCCAAACTACTTTGCATTCTACGAAAACTATTCTTCGTACTACGTACTACCACCACAACCGACACGAAGGTTTCGCGTAAAATCCATCAAAAGGAAGTGCGCCTTTATTGATAACTTTATTTTTTTCAGTTTTTTCGCGATTTCCTCGCAAACGGCTCCAATGATTTCTTTAAATTTCTTATACTACTATCTACCTCATAAATACCTTCCATTATTATTTGAAACACTTTCCTGGGAAAATTTATTTTATTTGTAGCGGGGACAGTTATGTAAAGTTTTCCTCTAAAGTGCTACTTCAAATCTAGTGACTGGTTCTACCACTTATATAATTAATATTAATACACATTAGAAGAATAGCTAGAATTCTAAATTTGAAGAAAATCGGTTAAACTGGAAATGCGACTTTACCGAACAAGTTTTTGGGAATTATCTCCAAAATGACCAGATCTTTTCAACTTGGAATGCCAACAACACAGGTATAAAGCTATCACTTTTATTTGAAATATAAAAAAAAAAAAAATCATTTTAGATATTGTTGCGGAATTTGTGGCGTTAAATTACAAATGTATACAGGTATGGCTCAATACTATTTGCGCGCTCTACACTTCCGTATCCGCTTGAATTGGTAGGTTGGTACGTGCCCCCCACCCCTCTCCAACCTCATTTATGTTCGGACAAATATGCGAAATTTGAAGTTTAAAGAAAATTGGTTATTTATATTTTTTATTAAATATTTTATTTATTTTATATATATTTTGTAAGAGAAAGTTGTGTAAGACTTTTACACGAGATTTTATTTTGACTGCATGCCATAAACCTGGGAAACATTTTCCACAAAGCTGACCCAGGTAAAAAAATTGATTTTGAAACATTCAAATTCCTTCCTCACTCTGCAATACCGACATTTAATTATGTTGAAACTTTTATAAGTTACGAAACATTTCACTATTTTATAATGGTAATTTAATTGGAAAATCTAACGCCTCACTTTTTCCGAGATCACCTGCAATATCCATTTTCTCTAATAAAAATAAAGTACCTTTTACACTTTTTCCTAGCAAGAGTGGGGCTTCTCTCGTACAGGATGTCGGGTAATCAAAGGAAGAAACTGCACGTGACGTTCTTATTTCTGATCAGTGGATCAGCTAATTTGGTACTTAGTGGTTTGTGGGACTTAAAGCATTTTAAGACAAAGATAGAGAAAAAGAAAGAGAATGAATTTATCAATATTATATTCACATATCCATCTCGTTGGAATTATCTTTTGATCTTCGTCCTTTGGAAGTGGTAATTCTTTCTCTCCTTTTTTCTTCGTGGGTATCCCATGCTGCATAACTTAAGGGCGAACTGGTGAAAACGGCACGTCATTTAACATGATAACCCCTCCTCATACCTTTTCTTTTGGCTCAGTTTTATGGGACAGAAACACTCTGACTCTTGTTGGCAGTGGCAAGAATGAGTTAGGGAGTAACGGGCATTATCTCTTTAAGAAATATGAAACTTCAGTTCTTCTTCTAGGGAACTCTAGCGTCAGAGATATATTTCGCTTAATTTCTGTCTTCTATAAATGTTAACGAAACTGATCTAAGACAGAAAAAAAAATCGGAGTCACTAGGACATTTGTCCGGGGCGCCATTTTTGATGTGTGAGAAAAACATTGATTTGTTAAATACTCAATTAATAGAAAATTTCACGTAACGATTTTTTCGTTCGCTAAACATTTACAGTGTATAGCGTATTTATATTGTTTTATGTCTAAAAGTTAAAAATATTTACACTAGTCTTGAAAAATTAATGGCGGAATTCGTAAAGGACGATGCTTGAACCAGATTGAACATGCATGTGATCTCTGAATAGAATAGCATTAGCAGGCGAGCAAAGCGATGCCACAGCTAGTGATTGAACATGCATAGACTTGCTTAAAAAAATATATTTATATTCTTAAGGGACGGCAATTTGTCTTTTTGTATGGAACGACGTAACTGCTAGAGCGGGCGCTGCTGTGAGTTAAGGTACTTTTATTCTCAGGAAAGACCCAATTACTATAATTGGGTAAGCAATAACTTTCACAAAGCGAAGACTATATACAAATAATTTTTTTTACTTTCTCTGACTGCTAAAGGAGAAAGTAATGCAATCGTGTCGCGACTAATTTTCGAATTAGAATGTCCTCAGGAAATACACATTTTGAGCTCTACTGAAAAAAGGTAACGTATTTTGAGCGAATGAATAAGAAAAGAGTTTGCAAGTAAATTGTAAAAGGACTTTACTCATGCGTTGAATAATAAATTATTCTACAACAGCAAAATCTACTTAAAAGGGGATTTAATTCCTGCTAAGCATTAACAAACTTCGAACACTATATCCAAGGTTCAGAAAACAGTAGTTACTGCTCCCTTGGTCCCTTGTACATATGTCTCCCTTGTCTGCTCCGTGTATACAATCCGATATAAATAATACCTCATTTCATAAAAAAATCAAATAATAAACAGTATATTTAAAAAAAATAAATTAAATAATTAATAAAATTATTATTATTACCTAAAAAATAAAACTACATTTTTTATGTGTTAATTATAACTAATTACATATTTAATATTTATATTTTCAAAAAATTTAGTATAACCTACTAGGTTTAGTTTATTAGCTACTAGGTTGGTAGTATTGTCAGTGCTGGCTGCTTGACTAAAAATAACCTTCCCCTATGGTTTTTTGTTTATTGCTGGTGGAGGTTATTTGAAAGTTCGCTAGGTGGCTTAGTTTAGTGTAATATAGTCTAATTTTTAAAAATAATAATAGTAATAATGTATTTATAACAGTAATATATTATAGTGATAAATACTGTCTAATCTAAATAATGTATAATGCATACTGTCTTCTTTTTTTTTTATCATCTCAGGTTTTCATTGTGTTAGAAAAGTAGGCAGTTTCAATTAATTTGTGAGCTTTTATAGTTCAGGAATTTTTTTTTGTGTTAATTGTGAAGTATCTCGTGAAAGATTTTTGCTATTTCTATCATCTCATCTTTGTAATTTACTTTTGGTTTATAATGTTTTTTACAGTGTCAGTATTTCTGCTCAAACAAGAAATTGTGTGATATCTACTGTTGTGGAAAATAAACACTGGTAAAGTTTTTTTTGGGACAGATGGACTTCAGATCAGTAAAGAGCTAATTATTGTTTAGGTAAGTGGTTTTCTTTTATAATATTTACTTTTGTTCGGTGTATATATCTGAAATTGACTTAATTTTTGGAATTGAACTTTACTTATTGATTAATTATAATTTCATAAAATATAATTTTTAATTTTTTTTTTAATAGTTTTTCAAGTTAAACATATTTACCAAACATTTTCCTCAGCAGTGAAAGTGTTAGTGTCGCACCCAGTGGCACTTAATGTCAACTTCATTCACTGCTTAACTCATATAAATGTTTTCCTTTGTATCTGTTGAAAATGAAAATATAAACGAAATTGTTTTGAAAATTCCTTTGCCTTCTGCTGTTCTTTTCCCTTAATTTTATTTCTACAAAAACTGATAAGCCTGTAGACTTTGATGATTATATAGTGTTGAAATGGTCTTTCTTTCTCTCTTTGGTTCTAGGTAAATTTTAACCAGTTAAATGTTTACGTTTTGTACAAGTTTGAAGTTTTTTTTGTAGAATTTTGGATTCAATTCCGCTGAAACTTTAGCACAACATTGGGAATATAATTAAGTTTTTTTTTTTAATTTTTTGACTGGTAAACGTGTTGCTTGTCATGTGACAATTGGTAATCAATGCAGATATGTTCTTGTGAATTGAACTTTGACATATTCTGGTTGAGTGAATCTCTTTCCCCTGTTCTAAGACCCTTGCGATTCGCTAGATAACTATAAATATGAAATTATGTGGTTGCATATATCAAAATATAATTTGTACGGTGCATAAGATTGGTCAAGCGCTGGAATGATCCAGACGACAATGCTTTCGTTATATTTATCATTTTTCAAGTTAATGCAAAAGCCAAAAAAAAAAAAATGCACGTTTATTCTCCCAAAAGTCGACTAAATGTCTTAAGTTTATTCCAAATTATTTTCGGTAACGACCAAAATCCAAGAACATATCGTATACTTGTTGGAAAACAATAATTTTAGAAACCACATATATGAATGATGAGATCCATTAAGGGTATTTTTGTGTTTGTTATAATTGGTATAAAGGAATTGTACATTTTTTCACCTTTATTGTATTTTATGTATGGATTTTTTTGCACCCATGTTTATCTTTAAATTTGATTCTTTTATTTTTTTCTTTTGTAATACTTACAAGCGCAAAGCAGTAAAACAAAATTATATTGTTAAGTACTTAAGAATTAAACCATGAATGAAGATGCTTAGAGTGTAGAGGAGCAAAAAGGTGCTGGTATCTAGCGGCTTAAATGGAAACTATTCTTGGCCAAGTTGGCCCATTCTCGGCAGCCAGTCTCTGGCAAGCGACATCACATACGCATACAAGATTAGTAGAAGGACCAACTCGTCCGTCCCATCCTCGTTTTTGGTATTTTACCCACCCTTCATCACAATATTACACACACACGTGAGTGCACCCGCTCGCTGATTCTAGCTATAGGATCCGGGCGAAATAGTTTATGTTGGAATAGATAAGCGATATATTTTTTTTTTCTAAAAACAGAACTGTACATGCTGCCGGGGAAACTAAACTTGAAACTTTTAGTTCTTTGTGTATAGAGCGCGCACATTTTACTATTTTAATTTCGTTAAATGCCAAAAGTTTGTTAAACAAAAAAAAATTACCTTAAAATTTTACATACAAGTGCGCGTTATATATATATATATTATGAGGGTACTCCATCCCAAAAGCAATAAACACTTTTCATTATTTTATAATTAATTTAGTTTATGAGGAGAAGGTTGATTGTAGCGACGATCAGCGGCAACACTAGGAGATAGTATTTGGAGGGAGAAAGGAAGATACTATTAAAAAAAAATTCAAAAAAATAATAAAATAAGTGAGATAGTTATAGGAGAAATAAGAAAGACAGAAAGAGACAGACACTGTGTGTGTCTGTAATTTTTTTTTTTGTGTGTGAGACAGACGATCAAGCTAGCACGGCCTCGGTTTCTAAACTGCCAGCGCACGGTTTATTGAACCCGCACGTGTGTTCCGTTGGCAGGCCTGACTCTCTATCTCTCTCTCACTCTCTCTCTCTTTCTGGCTTGCGCTCCCTCCCCCCCACTCGTATTCACTAAACAACACAGGCACACACACTAGCACACTTAAAACTTCCATTTCATCCCCGCTCTCAACCTAACAACACTTCATCCAGTTCAGCTCCCGAGACTGTTTTACCCCCACTCTTTGATGCTTGGCCAGTGTGTTTTCAGTCGCTGTCTGGCCCTTCGTAAGATAACATTATTGTATTATACGTAGTCCTTTTTCAAAAAAAAATAAATAAATAAATTTTTTTTTATACACACATGAGAAATATATAGATTGTTTTTATCTCTGATTTGTTCAGTAATTCCGTGTCCCGCGCTACAGGCATCACTTACATTTTTTTTTTATATACATGTAAAGAAAAAATTCTCAAAAAATAAATAAATAAGTCCCAAGACAAGTTTAAAGTTTTGCTAATTTTCTCAAATTTTACTCAAAAACAATTTTAAAAATCATTAGGAAAGATTTAACATAGAAAACAGCTAACCAATTACGAAAACTCCTAACCCTTCAAATATATTTATTAATTTGTTTTTATAGTGTTAATTTTTTTTTCAATTATTATTTTGCAATCGCGACCGCGACGGCAAATAAGTTTCCGCATTTTTTTTTTTTTTTTTTTTACTTTTTTGATTTTTTTTTTTTGTTTGATCGCGCGCGAAAAGGTCCCCGGTGTGATATACAAACTGTGATACAGTGCCTTTATTATTGTTATATTTGAAAAGCGATTAAAAAAAAAAAAGAAGAAGAAAATCCTGTGTGTGTGTGTTTTTTTTTTTGGAGGAAGAAGACAGGAGAGAATAGAACACCCACTAGAGAAGAAGAAGAAGAGACGAAGAGAATCTCACACATTATCAACTCGTCAAAAGAAATTATTAAAAAGTAAAGAGACAATACTTTAAAAAATAAATTAAATAGACAATATAGTTGCACGTAGAATTTAAAAAACAAAAAACGTGAAGGTTTAAATAATTTATTTTCATATTCGTTTTATTTTATTTATTTTTTTCAACCAATCTTTTTTTTCTCATTTCAAACTCGCTATCAAATTATTCTAATCCCATTTATATATATATATATACATTGTACGTGGTGGGGGAAAGAGCTTTGTTGAACTGATAATTAAGTACGGAATTGATATCGACAATTACGTGAGTTCCGGGTTATATTATTACTTATTAATTTTTTTGTACGTGGTTTGACGTGTTTATTAGCGCGGGATTTTTTGTTCCTTGTTTTTCTTTATTTTTGACACCAAGTTTTTTTTTCTACAAAACAAAAACAAAACAATACGGAAAAAAAACAATAAAAATAAAGATAAACCATTCAGATTTCAACAATCGCCACGGAATCCAGAATATACAGCTATTTTGGTAAGTCCTGATATATATTTTTTTTAGGTTTTGCTTTGTTTTTCTTCTTGGTCCGTGTGTTGTGTTATGGATTTGTATATAAGTATATACAATTTGTTTTTATTGTTAATTTTATTTTCGCCTGCTTTGACTTCATTAATTTTGTCATTCTGTAGTTAAAGAGATCCCCGGTTTTTTATCGTGTTTTCTTAGATTATGGCTTTTTTTTTTTATTCTTTCAATTTTTTTTTGCTTAAATAATACACCAGGAGTGAGGCAGAGGAGCAAGTAAGAAAGGCTGTTGTTTATTCCATCAGTTAGTGTGCCGGGACCGGCATAGGAACGATTGTAGCGAGACTGTGGTCCAGTTGAGATAGAGATGCTGAAAGAGAATAAAAGATGAGTACTTACCTCTCGACGAGCGTTTCTCTCTTTCCTTTTACACTGCCCCAGCTCTAGTCACCGCGCCGCCACCACCATCACCACCACCTCCTCCTCCTCCTCCTATTCTCTCTCTCCTTCTCCTTTATCTACCTCATCTCTATCTTCATTTCATCATCCATTTCTCTCTCCTCTCTCCTCCCTCTCTCATATAGCTCATCTATATCACAACAGACACACACACACACATTCCTCCATAATAACTCTTTGGCCCCACGAGCATACACACACACAACTGTTCCCTTTTTCTCTTGCCCCCCCTCTCTCGTAAACCTCCTTTTTGGCGTCTAGCTGAGAGTGTCGTGGCTACTCCCTCTCCTTGCGATGTGTTGTGTGTATGTGTCTGTCTGTCTGTGTATGTCTATGTGTAAGCGGGTGATGGCTAGGGGCGGGGAGACGAGGAGGGCCGGCCACTTCTCCTCTGTTCTCCTTCATACCCTGTCCTCGTACGGTCGTCCCCCGGTACGCCTATTCTATTTTTAAAACAGCGTAAAGAGTTTGGGAGATTTCGCCTAAAGTATTTCTGTATCAGCACGACACAGTTTTTTTTTTTTATGTGTATGTTATTATTATTTTTTTAAAGTTAATTTTCTTGTATTTTCCAATTTTCCCAGAAAGGAAAAAAAATATTATAAATGATATATATTTATACACGTGAATAAGTCTCTCACCATAACAAGAAATCAAGCATGACACATATTTTTGCGAATCGGGGGGGGGGGGGGGGCACAAAAGACGAGGATGAAATTTAAAAGAAACAATATGAGTTACAACAGAGGATGTACAGTAAATATATAAATGTGCGGAGCGATCTACAGGCATTAGTATATATTATCTCTCTTATCGATACAGTTGGTATCATTCTTACTTCACCTACTCGTATAAGTTTTTCAATTTTCAATTTTCGATTTTGATTTTTTTTTTATATTCCTTTTGAAAATTACCAGAGGATCCGACAGGAAATTATCAGTTAAAAATCCTTCAATCCTTCAACCGGAAGTATACTTGTTCATAGGACATTCCGGAATTATATAGGCTTGTTTAAGATTTTTTTTTTCTGTCTCTCGAAAGCAGCTGCAGTTATTTTATCTTTAAACTTTGTACGTTTAGACGTAAACATGTAGTTTCAACAGTTTTATTTGAAACAGTTTTCCAGAAAAATTGATTTTAAAAAGATTGTGGTTGAAGATAGACTTTCATCTGAAATCCCATTCCAGTGAATTGTAATATAATATGTGTAAATAATTCACAGGATAACAATACCAGCCAGTTTCTTTGCATTTAGCTAATTAATTACTCAATATATAAACTTTCCTTTGAAATTTGTTCTAGAAAATTGATTCAAGGGGAGCTGGGTCGTTTTACTATCTTCTGAATGTCTACCATTATATTATTCAATTTTTGCCAACTTATAAATATTGGAAACAACTTAATATTTGGTAAAACTTGGAATTTGGAAGAAAATTTTTCGCGTAAAAATAATAAGAGGAAGTCGTCAAGATGTTTGCCATTGCACTTTTTCATTGAATATTAGTTTGCTGTGTTCAAGAGGTATTGCTATCGTGTCAAATTTTGGAAATTGAGTTTTCAACGAAAATCCATCTTATGATGTCCCGTGAATACGATAAAAATGTTTTTGGCGAACGTCTATAAATATGTGTGTGTATGTGTGAGTGTGTTTTAACAAAATGTCATAAAAACGAAACATCGCACGTAGCTCAAAGTTAATATTCCGTTTAGTTGTAACCACCGCACCTATAGGGAAGGTTTCGTGCAAAAATCCATTCAACCGGAAGTGCGATTTTACTAATTTTTGTTTTTCCAGTTTTTCGCAGTTATTTTTGACAACAGGTGGCGCTTTCTCCAAACTTCCTTTGTACCATCTAAATACATAAATACCTAGGTATCACTTTTATTTGAAATATTTTTCTCTGGAAAATTTGTGGAGGGGAAAAGTGGCGTTAAGTTTTCTTTTACCTTACCACTTCATTACAGTATATGATATTACCGGCCGATAGAATATTAATTTACATTAAAACCACTGGTAGAAATTCCAAATTTGAAGAAAATCGGTTAAACGATAGTTGTACGACTTTACACAATAATTACAACGACTGTGTTTGTTTCCGAATTTTGTTGTAAAGGACTGTAACAGCGATTTCCATTAAACAGGGAATGTTATCTGTGCAGATATAAAATCGATCACTTCTATTTGTAACTTTTTTTCGAAGAAATTAGTGTGGCGTTAAATTTCAAACTTTCATAATATAATCTAGGGGAACTATTATCTGGCTGGGGGTAGATCCTTATACCCCCACCTCTTATGTTAAGACCAATTGAGTCTTAACTATTATGTGTGTCTTAATTTATGTGTGTAGTCTTGTGAATATTTCACACCATTTTTTTTTTTTTTTAATTATTTTTATTAAGGGTTGTTCATAATTTTTGTTTCCAATAATACTCGGCGGATCGTGTAGTAAACACCAAAAGATTTTTCTACTCTTGATAGTCTATATATCTTATTGACACCAACATCGCTGACTTGCAGCCTTCTTCCTACATCAGGTCGTGTTTTTTAAACTGTTTAGAATTGTCGACTAGTATATTGCAAAATCAGTAAGCCATGCACTTTGTACTATCCTTGGAGGGAGGGGGGATCAGGTGTGGAACACTCACACAACTTTCTTTTATTGTAATTATTACATTTCTAATTAAAAAACTTAGGGTGTATATTGGTCTTACAAAGTCCTCTAAAATAAATTTCCCTATAAAATTGTTTCTAATAAATAGAACGATAGGTTTTATATCGTTCAATGAGCTATCCAAGTTTAAAAGCAAATTGATTGAGACCGTTTTAGGCTATATTCCAAAAATCTATTCTATAAAGCTGTACTTCCGGTTGGTGGATTGTAACCGAAAGCTGTGTGTCAGATGTGTGGTAGTGAATAAATGGCTATAAAGTTGTACTTCCGGTTGGTGTATTGTAAACGAAAGCTTCGTGTCAGATGTGTGGTAGACACTAAATGGAATATCAAGTTTGTGCTTCTTGAGATTTTTTTTATTTTTAAGATATTTTATTTACAATCGCAATCAAGGGGGATCCTAAACCATGTATTTCCGGTGGTAACTCAATTTTTATAATTTGACACGATCGCAATACTTCCTCTTACTAGGAGTCCACCACAAAGTCATAAAATTCTAATCACATTCGAATTAATTCGAATATAATAAAAAGTATAATATATAAAGAAATATAATAAGATTCAAAACATTTATCTATTTAAGGTAAACATTCTGAGTTTATAGAAAAATCAACAATTGCAATTGTGAAATTTGCAAAAGTCGTTTAAGTATTTTAAATATTTTATTTGCTCATTTTTTCCCAAGCGGCGTGCTTCCTAAATACTCCTTTCTTTAAGTATTAGGCGAATAAGAATGAATTGTGCAATTTAAAAATAGATGGTTTTCAATTTTTCCTAGTTTCATTGAAATAGTAGTGTGCATCGTAAGCTCGGCAGTTATGGTTAGTGGATCGTTTATTATTGCCTGAAAAGGATTTTCGCATTTTATTTTGGATAAAATTTTCTTTTTAGAAAATACTTGTATTAATAAAAAGTTTTGGGAAAAAGAATCGACGAAGTTATGCTTCCCGCCGTCAAAAAAATCTGGTAACAACTTACCCTTAATCTAATTAATAAATACCAATCAATCAAGAATTTTTTCTTTAAAATTACAAAGTTACAATGTTAGGTTGGGCTAGCCATAAAAATGATGGTGGGGATTTTGCTTGTATTTTGCCTGAGCAGTCTTATGTGGAGCGCTCTATGCCAAAACCAACAAAGCTTGTTTAAATTTAAATTAACTGATACACTCAGATATCCCTCTAAAATAATTTTCTTAACAGAATAATATTTCGAATAAATGTAATGCGTTTTCCAAGCATTCCCAGTTTAAAGAAAATCGTTCTAACCGTTGACGAGAAAATTCCCAAAAAACCTATTCTGTAAAGTCACACCTCCTAACTAATTTTCTTTAAATTTGGAATTCGATCAATGCTTCTAATGTGTATTAATATTGTGTAGGTGGTCAAACCATATATTATATATATTGAAGTGGTACTTTAGAGGAAAGGACAACGCTACTGTTCCCCCACCACTCCCCAAACAATCAATTTTCCCTGGGAAATGTTTCAGATAAAAAGTGATGGGTATTTTATCTATGTAGTTAGTATATCAAATTTAAAGATAATAGTTGAAACCGTTTTCGAAAAAAATCAGGTCAACTGGAAAAAACATTCAATAAAGTCGCATTTCCGGTTGGTGGATTTTGCCCGAAATCGTCGAGTTTGATCTGGGGTTAATACGTAACCGGAATAGCAAGTTTTAGCTTCCTGCTTCTCGATTTTGATAGACTCTGTTAAAACACACACACTTGTACAAGCCAGTCGTTAAAATAATTTTGTTTCGTATCCAGGGGCCCCCCAAAACATGTATTTTCGGTGAAAACTCAATTTCGAAAATCTGGCACAATCGCAGTACCTGCTTCCTGTTACTGGAGAAGAATGGAGAAAGTAAAAATTAGTCACATTTTCTATTCACTACTTTGAAAAAAATTTCTTTTTTTTGCTACTGCCGTAAGTGGAAGTATTCTAGAAGATTTGCCAAATCTTTGGAAATTACCTTTCGACCAAAAATACCAAAAAAAATCTCGTAAATGTTTGATATTTCACGGATATCAACCATGGTTTGCAAGTGAACTGGTAAGTGAACGAGAATAGTATAAGGACTTTACTCATGCGTTCAATGTTATATTTTTCTACAACAGCTAAAACTATTTAAAAAA
The DNA here is from genome assembly GCA_011037195.1 of Triatoma infestans. Classification (NCBI taxonomy): domain Eukaryota; kingdom Metazoa; phylum Arthropoda; class Insecta; order Hemiptera; family Reduviidae; genus Triatoma; species Triatoma infestans. The sequence continues at coordinate 49,818 of JAAEAF010002678.1, read as the reverse complement.
ATAAAATAAAAACCTGTTAAGCCTTAGACTTCGAACCCTACAATCTAAGATCCTGAAAACAGTAGTAACTGGTCCCTGCTAAATCTCCATCCACACGATCCACTCCTATCTTAAATAATACATACTCCATTCTTTTTATAGCTAATCTTGCTACACAAAATTTCATTCCAAACTAAACCACATCACCATAGTTCACTGATTCCAGAATTTATCTAACAGAATACTTCCAACAATTCCTGGTTGTAAGACCTCAAGCGGTGGTAGACATGTGATCATCTTAAACATATACAACTAACGTAACCCTCCTAGGACAGCTGCTGTTAGCAAGCTAGCCATAATGACGAAGTAACGACTTCCAACACTAGATAAATGGTCGACGATCCTGTACATATGTATATCTGTATATAAACTATTATAATCTCTAGAGTTTAAAAGTACAACTTTCGCCACTAATATTAAGTGGAATTATAGTAATACTCTTCAGCCGAATATAGAAATAGTTATTTTATTTAATAAGTGAGAAAAATATGGATTTACACACACAAGTTTGGAGATTGGCCGTACGAGCGCTGCGAGAGTTTTAATAAATACTTCGCTCGCAGTTAAATATCAGATTTTTGTCTGCAATCCGTATTAAATTGGTTCTTAATTTATATGAAGATAAAAAAACATGAAAACAGAACGTAAATTTTAATTCAAATCAAATACTCCCTCTCTCTATAACCTGTTTCGTTTGGTATAACCTAGGGGGTTTGTTTTGATCTTGTTTTCGCATATTGCCGCTAGTTGCGCGGCTAATTAGAATTGAATAGTTACTTTTTTTTTCACGCAAGTTGAACTTTCCTCAGTAACTTTAGAGTAGTAATCGTCACATTATTCAACAATTGCAGAAAAAATACTTTACTCACTTGTTGAATGTTAATTTTTTTTCTGCAACAGCATTAAATTGATTCTTAACTGATATGAATCTGAAAGAAAAATATATGAAAAGGGGCAAATATTGAATCTACTTCAAGTCAGATACTCTATCTCTTTATAACTTGCGTCTCTTTAGTATAAACTCAAATCTGTTACTATTTGGGATTCGTTTTAAAATATGTTCTGGTTTTTGCATATTGCCACTAGATGTCGGGCTAGTTGAATAATATTACTTTTCTTCACTTGTGATTAAAACTAGAACTTTACTTACTACTTTTGATTTAATAATTGTCACATTTGAGGAGAAAAAATTAACGGACGCGCCTCCCACCCCCAGAATATATATGTGTGTGTGTGTGTGTGAGTTTAGTTATAATGTATAATTTTATTTGTGATCAAACAAAAAATCTATTTATATCTCAAACTAGAAAAAATCTTCTTATTCCTTTTAAACATCACCAGGGAATCTGACATGACGTCTTCGGCCAGAGAATCTTTTAACTGAAGTGCAACTTCACTTTCGAATGTGCGTTCTTTTTTCAGATTTTTCAAATTTCCTCTCGAAAAAACATGTTTCCAAGATTTCTTTTAAAGCTTAGATTCTACGGGGGTTGGCTCTTCAGCCTACGCCACCGCGACCCCCCAAGGGTCTTTGTGGCGCAACTTAGCTTAGTAATCCGGATAAAACAAAAATGATTTTACATGAATTTTGGCTTTCTGTGACGTTATACTTGGATCGGAATTCTCGTTTAGTTTGTGAGTTCTTACAGAAACTCTGTCGTCTAATGGTCACAGAGTAGTCACATTTGGTTAGCTTTAGATAGTTTCTGTGCTATAAAAAACCAACAAATATAATGTGTGTCCAATCGATGATATTGGTTGGCACTGCAATGTAATCACTTCTAAACCTGCCTGGGTGGGTACCAACTCTATATTTATGTTAGGACAAAATCTGTATAATTTCAAGTTTAAAGCAGATTTGTCATTTTATAACTGTATTAACATTAGTAAGAGAAAATCTTGTTTTTCGTTACAGAATTTTAATTTCCTTTTTGTTACCGAATCACAAGGTAATCAATAGAAAAATTGATAAATAAATTAAATCGTGGAAACTAATTTTTGATAAATGATCTATTATAGTAGGCCTTAAAGAACTTTATCTCTTTTTTTTTTCTAACAAAAAACTCTTAAACTAAAATACAAACTGTGGCCAATTTACAAAAATAAAACTAGTCATATGTTGCCCAGCAGGGGAATAAACAGTCACTTTTATCTCTCGCTCTCTCTGCCGGTCTGTATGTGTGTTCGTCCAACTGTTTTACAGATCGTAATATTTGCCTTCTTGTTACTCAACTAAATTTATTTTATTTATTCTTTTATTTTATAAGATTTATACAATTTTTAACTTTCTCTTCACTTTCTCTTACTTCTGTAAGTGGAAATATTGGAATTTTTTTTTCATATTGAGGAAAGCTCAAGGCATGGATTTCCAATGAACACTCATTTTCAAATTTGCCCTGATCATAATCTCTTACCAGTAAAAGAGAGGAAGTAAATATGTTATTTTTATTATTGCTCACAGAACATCTAAATATTAACCTAATTTATTACTTACATAAATTAAAGGAAATGCAAGATTTTATGATGTTTCAAGCAATCGCAGCCACTCTTATGCAGAACTTTATATTTATAAGGTCTTCAGATTGACAGTCGTGCAAATAGCTTGCTATAAACCGACTTTTTGCTCTTATTGCGACAGGTTTCTTCAGGATAGTGTTACATGATTTGCTAGATCAGCACTGGCAAGTAACCGCAAACGGATAGTTGTGGAACGAGCAGAAGAGAGGCGGAAATTTCCAGAAACTAATGTAATGGATTGCTGGCAGCATATCTTGCCTACAGCAAAAAACATATCCTCTCAGTTGCTTCGTCATCCGCCATTTCACATAAGGCTTAACGCATCTCCCTATCATAAGCTATTCAAATTTACCACTTAGCTGAGATCAAGATCTGCCTACCTCAAAGAGAATTAAGGGAAGTTGTATTATAAAGGCTAGCCTAGACCCAGACAATTAGTCTGTAATTCAGTCTTGTACCCAGAGCCATCAAGTAAATATCACCATCACCAACACTCTGCCAGTTCACTTTGTCATTACTACTCGTGCTACCATTCTTCTATATCAGTTCAGTAAAGTCCTTGCAGTACTCTGTTTCTTAGTTAATATATCATTGTTTGGTAGTTTATTTTTCTCTTCTATATTTTCTCTGCCCAGCGTCACGAAAAGTCTACTACAAAAACATAATACTCAGTTTAACCTTATGCTAAAGAAAAAACGGAAGTACGTGAATAAACCCCAAATAAAGATATGAAAATAAGGGGAAAAAAACCCTAGGGAAGGTGAAATGTAAAATTTACCAGCGTGAGCTCGAGCAAGTCAAAAACTTTAAATATTTAGGAGCTCATCACAATGAGAATGCATTTCTGAATAATGAACTTGAAGAAGGAATCATATGCTTTTTTGAAAATAGAAGATTCAAAAATTTTCCAAGATCGTTCTTGTTTTCATATCAGCTTTTATTTCCCATCTTGAGTCCTGGAGATTAACAAGCGTTCTAATGAAAAGCCAGGAAAGCGTTCTAATGGGAAGCTAGCCGTAGAAATGCTGCACCTAGTTAAGGGAAACACAAAGTGGGATAAAGAAGGTATAATGGCCGATTTATAACAAATCATTGACAAGGACTAAACGTGAAGTTCTGTTTTGTTGATAAAGAGAAAATATAGCACGGGCGCAATACTTGCTCTTAACAGAAGTAAGAGAAAGTGTATAATTTTAAGCTCCATTAAAGGCATCGTTGGAATTACAAGTTTAAAATAAAAAATAGGTTTACGGAGAATAGTCAGACTTTACAGAATAGGTTTTTGAGTTGTTTTTATTCATAATTTGATGGGAATTTTGTCAAAAAATAAATAAATAAAATTATATAACAATAAAAGTTAAAAACAAAATACTTGTTTCCTTTGAATGGAGAGTTTACTTTACTTTCTCTTACACATAGTAATTCTTTCTTTTTTTAAATACAAATGCAAAAAATAAACAAACAAAAATGCCAGTAAACATAGACTCAACTTATAAACAAAGAGAATTATTGTTTACAATAATTCTCTTTGTTTTTTTATTAGTAATCGCTCCATTTATATATTGTTGTTATAGCGTTCATTTATTTATTTATTTATTTATTCTATAATTAATACCAACACACAGACACACAAATATAAATAATTTGTATCTATTTCATAACCATCAGGATTTTCACATATTTCTTTGTCTCATTTCAGTTTTTTATTTCTCTCATTATGCTGTTCAGATGTGGAGACGATATAATTGGAGATGGCATAACCATATTTCTAAAGAGATGGCGTGCGCTTAATTAAATTTTTTTTAACCCGTTATTTAGATGCATTAGTTCCTTTGGTTAGGGCGAGTATTATTTAAATTCAAAGATTTCTTATTTTTAAAAAATAGAGAACTTTATCCCAATTATGGGTGTGCTCCAAATTTGAAGCAATTTACTTCAAATTCGAACCAGAATTGCGACTTTATTTAATTAGGTTATTGAGTTTTTGGTAATTTTCTCCAAAATGCCCTTAACAACGATTTCCTATGAACTTGGGTCCGCTTACTGTGCAGTTATAAACTTATTTACTTTATTTTCCTTAAATTATATTTTTTTAAACAATTGATTTTTTTTAAATTGTTCTGAGCATTTTCTGACGTTAAATTCTGAAATTTTAGAATAGAATTTTATGTTTGTTTTTTTATTTTTAGTTTAATATATTATATTTTTTGTTGAAAATGGAATGGTGACATATCATCACCAAGTGTTCATCAACACTTGGTGATGATATGTCACAGGTTATACTAGATTATTAATTACTACTGGAATTCTCACTAAAAATTTTTATCCTGAAGAAGGCAATAAATTTGCCGAAACGTCGGTAGAAATTTAAAAAAGGGTTTCTTTTGTTTGACCGAACCTCAAAATCCATTTTCAACATTGAATACAACGGTCGTAACGAACACCAAAAACATTATATTTTTTATTGTGTAATTTTATTTTATTATGCGGGGGTTGTTCAGTGTTATTGGCACTCATGTCTGAACTGCATTGTAATCATTTCTATATCTGCCTGGGTAAATACTAGCAACCAGCCCCCCCCCCCCATTTCTATATTTATGTTAACACCAAAAAAATGAGTAAGATTTTTGAAGTTTTAAAGAAATTTCGTCATTTTATAGATAATAATTATATTAACAGCAGTAGGTGAAGTGGTTGTTGCACACCAGCATTTTTTCTAAATTTAGGTGGCGAGAGGGGAGACTGGGGTTTATATCTGTAAACAGGCTTTCTTGTATAATACAGATTCTATTTATGTTGTATCAATGCAATTAAACTCAGCAAACATTCTGCGTTTCAAAAAATTGCCCAATGATATTTAAAATATACTAAGAGAAAGTGGCATGACGTGATGTTTGCATTAAATGCATACTAAAAACCAAATTAAAAAAAAAAAGAAGACTGAATTCAGTTTTTATTTATAAATTGTTTTTCTATTTATTTATTTTTTTCTTTTCTTATATTTAAATAAAATAAATATTATAACGGAAACATGATATCATTTAACAAAATATAAAAAAGAAGATTTGATAAGAGAAATTAAAAAAAAAAATTGCTTTTTAAGGTTATCAACAAGCATTTTAGTAAAGGACGTTCAAAAGTGAAATATCCGAGAAATAATAAAGAGTAAATAAATAAATAAAAAACAAGACATCCAAGCCGGACCCACTTATGTTAAAAAGATAGTATAATTAGATTATAATATCAGCTGTGAGTGTGTGTATGTGTCTGTCTCTGTTTGGCTGCCATGGTGACGGCTACTCCAACCAGCCAGGAGGAGGGGCAGTAAGGAAGGTTTGTTTGTGCAGTGCATACAAAGGGTGGGGTGAGGGGCTTTTGAAAAAATTTCAATTGTTATTGATGTCTGGCAGTAAGTAACACTTGTATTGTAATCAAATAAAATAAAAATATAAACATTAACAATCGTTAATGAAGTTTCATTAAAGTTAAATTGAACTTAAAAGGTTAAAAATTAATATTTTTAGATTAAAAAAAAAAGTAAAATAATGCCTTTAATTTCAGGCGGACCTAACATCCAAACTACCAAATTAGATAGTTTTATAGATTGTCGTGGACGGGGGCGGAAAGCACCTACTTTACTTCTTTTTTAAAAAGAATATAATGTAGTTAAGAATATAATATAGTTTTTCTTTTTAAAAAAGAATATAAAATTTATCAGTTATACCGCGGAACTCGAACTGGGGACTTCCTACTTACAAGTCCATACTCATAACCACTACACCAACAGCCGCCTCATATTTATAGATGTAATTTTAATATTGTTTTTCATATTACATTGTTAGTCAAAGTATAAATCGGTTATATTATAATAAAATTGTCTAAAATGTTGACATTTTTATTTTCACTTACTCCACAGTAAGAGGACATATTGTGAACGTGTCATAATTTTCAAGTTTTCACCGGAAATAGATGTCTTGTCCGGAATAAATGTTTTTTTATAGCGAATGGTCTGTCTATTTTAATGGAATATCTCGAAAATGAAAAATCGCAAGCAGCTCAAACTGTTTAGCTACCATGCAAAATCATCAACCGGAAGTGCCACATTATTTTGATAGTTTTTCCAGTTTTTTCTCTTTTTTTTCCGAAAACAGTTATAACGATTTCTCTTTAAGCTTGTAATACTAACTATAAACCAATCACTTTCATTTGTAACATTTTTCTGAATAAATTGTTTTTAGGTAGTTCCGAGGAAATTGTGACGTTAAACTTCACTTGTGTTTGTTCAGTATTATTGGCACTCACTACAACAATGAAATCATTCGCTATCTGGGTTGGTTGGTAGGTTGGCACATGTCTCCTTACTACCTGTTACAACACATGAGCAAAATTCGAAATTGATAGAGAGTTTATCATTTTATATACTTGTACTGAGAGGCGTAAGAGAAAGTCGTGTGAATGTTTCACACCAGAGTCCTCTGTTGGTACTTCACATTATTAATTTAAGTATTGGAATTGGAATAATAATCTAAGAAATGCGTGCATTTTAAATTCTCTTGGACTTGAAACACATTCGTTCTGTGCAGCTCTGAATGGAATATTAAATAAACTGTTTAAAAAAAAGTAGGCAACTTGTACTTGTCAGTATATAGACTGAAGTAGTAAGTGTAACAGCTGATCTACAGATGTTTTATAGCGACTCTCTCGGCACTCCATGTGTACTACATCTGATGTTTTGTTTATTTCAACACAGTATCCCTAGTTTTACAGTAAATAACTTTAATTTCATTAATTCCGATACATTCTTGTGGGACCGCCTCTTCCGATAAACTGAATAGTAAATTTGATCTTTCATACAGTTTCATTTTTTTATTACTTTCTATTACTGTTAGTATGAAGAAGAGTATTGTAATCTTGTCAAATTTTCGATATTGAGTTTTCACCGGAAATGTCCATTTTTACGTCACCTGAGTCCAAAAAAGTGGATTTTACTAATTGGTTTTGCAGAATGTTCACACTAATTATTATTTCGTTAAAGTGCTACCAGGAGACCTAAGAATAGAATGCAAAAAAAATACAAGGACGTTTATGATTGCGTAAAGAATAAGAGATGACTATAATACTAGTAAACAGATTTACACTGGTAAAATATGGTGAATAAAATGAAAAGCCCAAAAAACCTCAACACCCTACCGTCCCATTAGCTTACTCTCTGCCCTGGCCAGAATACTTGAAAAACTCATCCTTAAACATATCCTACCAATCCTTGAAGTTTCCAATGTTATCCCAGACTAGCAGGTTGGATTTAGACGCCGCCATTCTACCATACAACAAACTCACCGCGTTGTAGACACCATTGCATCCTCCCTTGAGCAGAAGGAGCGCTGTTCGGGAGCTTTCCACGATGTGAAGCAGGCCTTCGATCGAGTATGGCACCCCGGGATGCTCTGGAAACTTAAGGGCATCTATTATCTTATCCTAAAATCATACCCGATAGCTATTTTCAAGAACAAATCAGATCATCCTTCTCTCCTTTATATCATACCGAAGCTGGAGTGCCGCAAGGCAGCATTCTAGGTCCTATCCTTTACTCACTACACACTGCAGACATCCCAACCTCTAAACATCCTGATACCATCCTGATGCAGATGATACTGCTATCCTGTCTACCAATAATGATCCCGTAACAGCCCATAGAAATCTGCAAACTCACCTCTCCTCACTAGAAAATTGGTTTAAAAAATGGGTCATTAAACTTAATGAAAGACCCAAAACATTACATTCACTCTACGTCGCATTCCTGTTCCCCCAGTCTACTACAACTTAATTCCCTTACCAGTAGTCAACGTAGCTCGCTATCTTGGGCTTTATTAGACCGAAGACTTACCTGGAATTCTGATATACGACTTAAAAGAATAGAACTAAACAGACGCTTTCGTCAACTTAAAAGACTACTGGACAACAGATCTAAACTTTCCCTAGACAACAAAAGACTAATTTATATATCTATTTTAAAGCCAACCTGGGTGTATGGGATAGAACTTTGGGGTTCAACCAAACGCTCAGATCTCCAAAGACTCCAATCCCTACCATCGAGAATCCTCCATAACATGTAGACGCTTCTTTTTACGTCTCCAACCGAACCATACACACTGACTTTAATATACCGTTCATTGCTCAAGTCGCCCAAACCCATTACAGGCAATTCCATATTAACCTACAGACTCACACAAATCCTTTAGTTCAACACCTGTCTTCCCGAATACTTCCTAATAACCCTCCTAGACTTCTTAAAAGCCTATGGCCTGATGATCTCCTCTCAAGTGAAGAGAATCAATAGTGATTTTGTGTAGTTTTGGAGTGGTACCTTTGGTTAGCTTCTCCACTCATTTTGGATATATGTTCTTTGTATAATTGTTACTTACAGCGTTATCGCGCTGATTGTAGCATGAATAAAGATAAAAAAATAATAATAAAATTGAAAACTAGAGTTTCAGTGAGTGTTTTAATAAAGAGAGGAAGGTTGAAAATAACTAAGTAATATAACAAAGTAAGTTAAATTTATAAAAGTAACGTGTTTATAGTGAAGTATAAAACAGTATTGAACTCTCTGTTCTGATCACGCCATATTGCCGATCTGGTATATTGTAAATAGATTTCTGACAAGAGTCTTGTCTGTTTGTTAATAGTATAACACTCAGTGGCAAATAAATAAATATAAATGACAAATTAAAAATATTCCAAATTAATACAATTACTTTTCTTTTACATTAAAAAAAAGAAGAAGAAAATGTGTTAATTTAGGAAAATAACTAGACATTTATTGCATCATTTATGTTTGGTGATTAAAATTTATATAAGATTAATTAAATATCAGATATAGTCCATTAATTTTAATAGACCATTATCTATTTAATTAAAAAAGTAAAATTTCTCTTCATTTTTATTTTACTTATTGACGCAAAACTACAAGCTTTCCCATCCTCATTGCAGACCTGTGTGTTCCAGCTTCTGTTGACAGATTGGTTTAGTATGTTGGCGAGGTCGCAAACGATTGGCTGTCACTCTCAGAACAAGGAGCAGAATCTAATAATGTTCCGGTGCCTTGCAGTAGAATTGCGTCTTTCACTAAGAAAAAAGGAGAAAAATTGGGGAACTCATATTTATATTGTTGTCCCTTTTTCTTTTAAATCGGTCCCTAAGATTTACTAGCTGTGGAGAGAGGTAGTGCGAGAGAGACGTTACTGTTTTTGATAATTTCCCCCCTGGTGCTGCCCACAGAGATAACATTGTCAATACGTCGTCTATCTAGTCTACATTGTCATCAGCTTCGTTGCTCTCCATTCACGTTCTGCAGATCTTTTTATGTATCGAAACTCCCCATCCTTTCCATAAATACGATTTGAAGCAGCATTTAATGGAGCAAATGCTTCCTTAGGTTCATTTTTTGTTTGATCTCTTTGAATTTTTACTTTCTCTTACTGCTGATTTGAGTTATCCTGAATATATATATATAAATGGAGTATGAAACACTCACAAACTTTCTCTTACTCTTTTTAATACATTCATATATAAAATGGCAAATTTAAAAAAAAATCAAATTTCACGTATTTGTTCTCATTAATACAGAGAGGAGGTGGGAGAAGTGATGAATATATTCTGGACCAGTAGAGCGCACCAAAAATACTGAACCAACTTACATAACAACATTTAATGCCACCAATGCTGCACCAAAATAATTTTTCATGCGAAACTGTTTCAAATAAAATTGATAGGTTTCTATCTGTGGGGTTCGCTCACCAAATTTAAAGGAAATCTTATAGTCGCTTTTCCTAGAAAATTCCACATAACCTACTTTCTTAAAAACCTACTCTGTAAATTCACATTCCAGTTAACCTACTTTCCTTATGCTTCTAATTTATATTAATATTATGTAGATGGTGGAACCATGTATTGTACTGAAGTGAAATATCCATCACTTGTATTTGAAACATTTTCCCAAGAAATTTGACTGATTGATTTTTGTGTGGTGGGGGAGCAGTAGCGTTTAGCTTTGCTCTAAAGTACCACTTCAATACAATTACACATATCAGCAAAAAATTCCGGTCATTTAAAAAATTTACTATTTCTATGTAGTTTTCAATTTTTTAATAATTTTTATCGTTCATAATGTTAATAGTTTAAATGAGTTCAAAATAAAACAAATAGGAAATTGAAATTAATTAATTAAAAAAAAAAGTGAATCTGGAAAATTTTACTTTTTCTTAATTGTTTTTTTTTTTTTACTTTCTATTACTGCTAGTCAAGAGGAAGTATTGAATCGTGTCAAATTTTCGATACTGGTTTCACCGGAAATATCCGTTTTGAGGTCCCCTGAGTCCAAAAACGTGGTTTTTAGCAAATGGTCTGTGTGTGTGTGCGTGTGTCTGTGTGTATGTATGTGAACAGCATAGCTCAAAAACGAAAAATCGTAGAAAGTTCAAACTTGATATTACGTTTAGGTATCACCATGGGATCTGACGGTGCGTTATGTGTCAATATTCCTCAATCGGAAGTACCACTTTACTAGTTGTTTTTTTACGTTTTTGCGATTTTATCAAAAATGGCTCCGACGATTTTCTTTAAACTTTATATATCAACTACACATACAAAGAGCTAAACATTGACTTTCTTTGGAAACATTTCTCCAGGAAAATTCCTATTTAAGAGCACTTTCTGGGGGGCGGGGGTGGGGGGGTTAGGTTTCCATCTAAAGTGCTATTTCAGTTTATTAGACAATTCTGCCATCTAAATAATGTTAATTATAATTAAATATGTTGTTGAAATTCTGAGTTTGAAAAAATCGGATAACCGGAAGTGCGTTTACTTTACCACTTTACTAAATGATTTATTCACTTTTTCGGCGATTTTCTTGAACAAAACTGTTGATGTACAATATAAAACATTGCAAAGATCTAAATCTTTTATTTATAGAAATTTTCTGGAAAAATTTCTGTAAGGGACGTTGTAGGGGGGATGGGTATGCAGCTTCCCGTAAAGTGGTTTATAATCATAGTTGGATGTATAACAATCTATATCCAAAACAAAAATAATTAGAAATAAATAGATGGCCAAAAATACAAGTTTTGAAGAAAATTGTGCGGGTTATATGAACATGTCTTTTCAGTTTTTTCGACGAATTTCGTTATATTTGGTATTTCAACAGATATAAACATTTGTCAATTATAATTTTTGAGAACAGGAGTTAAGAGAAAGTTTCTTTTGTAATGTGAGGTGTGTCACTATAGATTTTTTAATTTGTAAGTTATATTTTAGGGTGGTTGTCGACAACGATTGGTGCTAATACGGAGGATTACCTCCTCTTGCCTTTAACATAGCTTCTAGGCATGCTCTGAATCAAGTGGGAAATTTCGTTTTGTGAGATTAGAGTACATTCGCCTTGAAGTGTCCTTTCTAGCTCCTGAAGCGTCCCAAGAAGGACACTCCGATCTCTTATCCGTCTTCCAAGCATATCCCACAGATGATCTATGAGATTTAAGTCAGGGAACGGGCAGGCCAGTTTAGGAAGTCAGTATTATAAAAGGCCTGCTGTATGTGGACGAGCGTTATCGTGCATTAGCACAAACTCCTCACATATCTCAGGCATGATAGGGATACACATGTATCCGCCAAACACCGAGTACCAGTCATGGAACCTTCTCGAACGTCTTTTACTCCGTACGTCACTAACTCCGTAAACTGTTAACAGCAGAGAGCCTCGTATCGAAAGGCCTAATTGCATTGTGCAAATCCCTCGCCTCTTCTCCTCCATACTTATTCACCGCTGTCTGGAACCCTTAAGGCAAATTGGGACTCGTCAAGTAAACAATACACTTGCCCTCTGCACGATTGGCCAATTGATGTATTGCCGAGCAAACTCAAGGCGAGAAATTCGGTGCTCCCTGATTTGATCTGGCAAAGCTATCAAACCTTGCTCATTCCATCTCCTTCAAGCTGGTGTCTCGGAAATTTAACATCTCGGACTTCTTGGAGGCAATGAACTACTTCAACAGCTATCAGATGACAATTTCGTAAAACTGTCAGTGTCAAAAAATGGTCGTCCCGCAGTTGTATGGCCCTTGGATGCCCTAGTCTGGCCTTATTAAGTATGAGCATGTTTCTCTGTAACGCTGCACTGGATCTCGCAGAGTTTGGTAGGGAACACCAACAGCAATGGCTACATATCTGCATGTTGTTATTGATTTATTTTCGAAAACGATGACAACGATTTTCTATAAACTTGGATGCTGCACAGATGGTAACCATGGCACTTTTATTTGATTTTATTCACTTTTATCACTTTTATTATGATTTACTGGCACTCTGTGCAATGTAATCATTCTCTACCTGCCTCTGTTGGATGTGCGACATCCTCATCACTAAGGGGCATTTCGAAATTGTAATTTTTTTAGTTAAGGGTCAAGTTAAAAGCGAAGTTAAAGCAAATAAAAATCAATTCGAACTGAATGAAAATAAACAAATTGATAATAAATGAACACGAACTAGTAAACATTTATTTGTATTATTTAATTTGTTTAATACGACGAGTGTAATGTACAAAGCCCAATTTACTCTAAAAATGTTAACCATTAATTGCCAAAACAAAATAACTGGTGAAAACAGACCAGACTATGCTATATTATTTATTGAATGTACTTTTCAGGTGGCCGCAATTTTTTGCCGGTGGGTGTATTAGAAGTGTATGATATTAATATTCCTTGCTAGAATTACACATTTGAAGAAAATTGGCCAACTGGGAAGTGCGACTTTATAGAAAATGTTTTTGAGTTTTTGTTCGAATTTTCTACAAAAACGACCATAATGATTTTGGGGGGGGGATCAGCTGGTGGAGCCATAGCCAGGGCATAATGATTTCCTATAAACTTTGAATATTCATTGGGGATAAATAAAAAAGAAGTATCACATTCAATTTGAAACATTTTGCCCAAAACATTAATTTTTAGAATGGTTTTATGTTTCTGTTAGTTTAAATTTACAATTGCCCAAGCTTTGTTGGTTTTGACAGAGGGCGCTCCAAACAAGTATCCGCTCAGGTATACAAATATAACCCCTAAACATCTCCTTTTCTCTATATGGCCAGTCCCAACAAATAATTGTTAACGTCTGCAATTTTAAATAAAAATTTGTTAATTAAATTGTTTTATTAATATTAATACTATTTAATATAAAGTATGTGAAAGTCGTGTGAATGCTTCACACAAGATTTCTTAGAAAAAAAAAACAACAAAAATAATCATGTTACACACTGTTGTCGTGTAATTTATTAGTTAAAATAAAATACAAAACCACCTCTAAATGAACTATAAAATGCTGGTAATTAAGGCTCATTTCATTTTGCAAAATGCTAATGACTTGTTAACTAAATTTAGCCTCAGTATATAATTATAACAATAAACAAGTGCGGCCCACACACTTCAAACATAACCATTACGTCATCCCATATACACCTCTATATATATTTTTTTTTTAAGTATTTATCAGCCATATGTTTTTTTTTGAGCGGTAGCGGGAGTGTGTATTGCACTCTCGGCCTTCTTTACCGTAATTTGAATGTTGAAGGACATAACACAGGGCTATAACAACAAATGTCTGTTAGTTTGCCTTTCATTGTGCCGCTGTGTTGCGACATTCTTTTATTTCCAAAAAAAATATTTCGTCCGCTTTCTATTGTTATTCTTGGTCTGTCATGTGAAACACTCACAGAACACTTTCTATTGATAGTCTTGGTGTGGCATGTGAAACACTCACACAACACTTCCTCTTACTTCTCTTAACACACTAGTTAGAATATATATGATAAATTTTCATTCAATTTCAAATTTTGCTCACATATCCTGACATAAGTATACAGGGGGGGGGGGGTGCTAATCTACCAACAGAGGCAGGTAGAGAATGATTACATTGCACAGAGGGTCAGTAATATTGAATGTTAACATCCTGAGATGCTTCACAAAGGCCTAAAAATTTTTTTTTTTCGGAATAATGATTCAAATAAAAGTGCCATGGTTACCATCTATGCAGCATCCAAGTTTATAGAAAATCGTTGTCATCGTTTTCGAAAAAGATTCAAAAACAACAACAGGTGGAAAAACCACATATATTATCTGAAGTGGTAGTTTAGAGGAAAGTAGGACGGTTCCCCCCAGAACCTCCCAAAGTTATAGATATTTATTCATGTAGATAGTATACGGAATTTGAAGAAAATCTTTGGAGCTATTTTAGAGAAAATTGCAAAAAAAAAAAACCTGAAAAGAAAAAAAATCAGCCAAGTTTTGATGAAATCACCGTTACTTCATCTGGATTATATTAAAAGTATTGCGAGATTCTAAGTTTGCCAATCGGTCACCATGGAAGTGTGACTTTACAGAATACGTTTCTTTTTGAGTTTTCTAGAAAATGGCCTCCAATATTTTCTTTACATTTGGAATGATAACTGTAAATATAAACCTATCAGTTCTATATTTGGAAAAAAATTGATCTTTAAAAGATTCTTGGGACATCATTTCCTTAGACTTCATCAATTGTTCATACAAGTCTTGATTCTAAACCGTTTTTATTCTCAACATCCACTACCTGCTTATTTGCTGAGGAGCAACCTATATTATGTCCACTCCACCAATGGAACATGTATGTTGTTATGGTAACAAAACGTTTATTCCTCCAATATACGTCGAAACGGAATATTTAATTTTGAGTTGTTTCGTGTTTGAAACATTTTGTACACCCAAACCTACAGAGACAGTTCGCTACAAACTTCCCCTCCACACTCGGCATACCTCAAAACATATATTTCCGGTGAAAACTCAACATAGTAAATTTGACACGATCACCATAATTCCACTAAAATTAGAAGAATATTGTAAAACGATTAACACTTACAATTTTTATAGCTTTACAAATATTTATTTTGTATAAATATTCATTTTATAATGACAAGATATGAGTTATATGATATTTTATAATGAAGTCTATATGAGTGATAGCTTTTATGAGTCATCCTCCAATGGACTGCATGCACAAGTGGAGGAAGTAGTGCTTGATTTAAATTCAATGAATACGCCAAATATATAAATCGAATTTAAAAAATTGATAGGTGACTTCGTATGTTGGGCAACATCCTTGAAACAACTTCCACCAGTACTTATTGTATTGGTTCTTTTAAGATTATTCTAGAATGTCAATTTCTGGAATCAGGCTCCTTCTTCATTCTTCAAGAAAACTGTGCCATCACATTGTGAACAGCATCGCAACTCTCCTCGAGAATGCTGCTCTCGTCATTTCTCGATCATGCTTCGATTGGGAGCCCATGATCTTCTCAGGAAAGTCAGCAAAGGCCTTTTATTGTCTGTCTTCTAAAGCCCTGTTTAGTAATCCACGAAAGTTGTTACTCGCAAGTAAGGATCTTGGGAGTCTGTTTCAGCTTGAAGTACAACTTATTGATACTTTCTAATCTTTTATCCGCGCTGAGTCTGCTAGTCTCATCTATGGGATATCGACGATTGGAACGTCCTTCTTCTCCCAGAATATCGTGTGTATAATCGGGAACGGCTTCTACTTTATATTATTATCGGCAACGGCTATACTTATATTATTATCGGGAACGGCTCTACTTTATTATTATTATTATTATTATTATTATTATTATTATTATTATTATTATTATTATTATTATTATTATTATTATTATTATTATTTCATTTTCTTCTTTCGATTTGAGAACAGTAACGATATGTCCTTGCCCTCTTTTTATTATTTTGTATCTTTTTTATGTTTCTTTTTTTTATGTTATAAAAAATTGTTTTAATAGCTTTATATAAATAAAAGTTATTTATGTTCTAAATGGATCAGCTGAAAGATCACAACCATAAAAAAATATTTATAGACCAGATTATAGGCCAGATTTATAAAAATTGATTGATTAGATTCCTAGAGTAGTCAACAGTTTTATCTTTGAAGATTAATTATGCCATATAACTGTAGACAACACTCCATATTTGTCGTCTAAATAATAAATGAAACCCATTTTTACAACCTTCTTGTACGATTGTTAGAGAAGCTCATCAAACACCTGTAGGAATTGGGCGATTATTTAGAAATTGTTGCTCTTATCTTGTTTGTAGTGCAACTCCAATAATTGTATGGGATAATGTTTGCCAACCTAATGATTCCATTCAATTTAGAGAACTGAATATCCTTTGGTTTTTATGAATAAGTAGTCTTATTAATAAGGGTTGTCAACTTCTATTTGTGAAACATTTCTCTGAGAATTCATTTTAGACGCCTTTGCGGGAGTGTTATGTTTTCCTCTGAAGGTGCTATTTTTGTTTATTATACAATTCTATCATCTAAATAATATTAATTAGAATTAAATATGGACAGAATTCCGAGTTTTTAAGAAAATGGGTTGACCGGAAGTACCCTTTTATAGAATAATTTTTTTTCCCAGTCCTCTGAGATTTTCTCCATAGATTTCATTAAATTTGTTGCACTAACTATGAATAGGAGACCTAGCACTTTTGTTTGGAACTTTTTTTGGAGAAAGTTCATTGAAAGAAGTTTTGACGATGGGGGGGGAGGCGTGCTTTCTTCAAAAAAGTCATTTTATTAAGTCTATATTCTGCCATTGATATAAAATTGAAGACAACTATAAATATATAATAAAAATTATAAGTTTGAAGAAACTTTGTCAGTCATAATGGATATAGTGTGAGAGAAGGTCATGTGAGTGTTATATAGCTACTACATTTTTAGTTTTGTAGTTGTAGTTATGTATTATATATTTACAATGAGTATAAATAGTAATGTAGTTATTATTGTTGTGTGTTTATAGCCGGGGGTGCATGGTGTGATGGTGAGGGGGTGGTCGGATGGTAGGGGCGAAGCGGGGGTCCTCAGCGGCCGGAGGAGGCGGCAAATCGCGAGGTGGCCGGTGGTCCAGCACTGAGGTGGCCCACCTGCTCAGAAAGGCCACCTGCTCTGGAGCCGAGTCAAGCCACCCGCCGCCACTCCTCATGGCACAACAACCACGTAAGTATTTCGTAGTTTTTTTTTAAAATATATATATCAATCATTTTATTTTATATAATGTTTGTCAGTATTATGTTTACGGAAAATTTATCTTGGTTCGATATTAGAGTCGCTACATCAATGGTAATCCATCTAAGATTATACTTTCTTTAAAAAAAAGATTTAATTGAATTATCTTGCATTACGCTTGGTATCTATATTTTTTAAAAATGTTACTTTATTGTTTTGTACTTTTGGTTTAAAGGGGACTTTTGTAAATGACTTGGTGGTAACATTAGTGAATACTGTTGTAGTAATTGATAATTAACTAACTGAATTACCCTACTTTTAAATGCTAGAGATAACTTAAATTTTCTTTAAGAGTGTCCTGCAGCGGTGATAGTTTGAATGACAGCGCTGATTTCAAAACATTTTCTCAAGACACTTGCGAAGTTGCAGTAGAGAGCTACTTCACTTTAAACTTTGATTCACTATATTAAAAGAAAAGCTGTGCTATGCTCTATCTGGTACTTAGATTGATGGAGGGTTTTTGTTGACAAGTATAAACATTAGGCTTGATTTAAAGTAATAATTCCAAGTTGATCTTATTTTTTTGATCTGTTACAATAAAAAAAGTGTCTTCTAGAAGAATAAAACAAGGCTGCCAATAATCAGCCCGAACAAAATAGTTATTATGAACGACAAATTTGGGAGTGAAGATCGATAGAAATCCAGAATATTTTGTTAGAATGACAATTTTAATAATTAACTGACAAAAAAAAAATTTATAGCGTCAAAAAATATTTAAATGAACGAACAAAATATGTAATTCCAAAACGTGTTGGATTGTTAAGTGTTCACGCAGACAACAACCCTGCTCGTAATTAATCTTTTACTGCCCTCCAGTATCCGCAATCAAAATGATTGGTCGCATTAATTTTTGTTCTAACTTGTGTAAATGGACATATTGTAATGTCCAGTTTGGACCCTTAATTACCGGCTCCAGGTCTACTGCAATCACTACTCCAGCAGTTTTAGAGGTAATTGTCATGGACTTTCTGATGGTCAACAAAGTTTAAAGGAACTTCCGGCAATATTTTTAAAGTCAATTAAAAATAAAAAATAAAAAAACCATAGGACACCGGTTTAATCCAAAAATTCAAGAACGTGTATATAAACCCTGATAATATATCCTTCTCCTCTTTGATATGGTTCCCAGATTTATAGTATAAAGTGGTGCTTTGATGTTCATCGATGTGTGAGTGTTTTATGTGTCACACAACATGTTGCTTACAATGTTAACCTATTGCACAATTTATGTAACCGACTAAAATATTAAATAAATAAGGAAATACCTTCAGTCTAGGATCTCTGGCACTTATCTAACAACATTATTTTTATAGCTATTACATACTTTCTCTCACCACTATAAGTACAGTATCACGGCGATCTTGTCGAATGATCGAAATTGAGATTTCCTTGTAATTACATGTTTAAAAATTTCCTTAAAACAAAAAAATCTGGTGTGAAACACTCACACAACTTTCTCTTACTCCTGTTCTCAAAATTATAATTGATAAAAGTTATAGAATGTGTACCAAATATAACGAAATTTGTCGAAAACTGAAAAAACTGTTGAGTAAAAGCGCACTTCCGGCTTACAAATTTTCTTAAAACATGGAATTTAGGCCATCTATTTATTTCTAATTAATTTTGTTTGGATGACAGAATTGTATAATCAACTATGATACCACTTTAGAGGAAGCTGTAACTCCACCCCTCCCCTAAAAGTGCCCTTAAATGAATTTTCCCAGAGAAATGTTTTAGATAAAAGTTATAGATTTTTGTATGTTTAGTTTATATAGGTAGTTTCAAGAAAATCGTCGGAGCCTTTTTTGAGAAAATCGCGAAAAAGTGAAAAAAATCATTTAGTAAATTGGTAAAGCAAACGCACTTCCGGTTATGCGATTTTTTTCAAACTTGGAATTTCAACAACATATTTAATTTTAATTAAAATTATTTAGATGATAGAATTGTCTAATAAACTGAAATAGCACTTTAGATGAAAACCTAACCCCACCCCTCCCTTATAAGTGCCCTTAAATGAATTTTCCCATAGAAATGTTTCAAATAAGAGTTGTAGCTGTTAGTATGTGTAGTTGATATAACAAGTTTGAAGAAAATCGTTGGAGCGATTTTTGAGAAAATCGCAAAAACGTAAGAAAAACCACAGTAAAGTGGTATTTCCGGTTGAGGAATTTTAACAGATGACCCACTGTCGGGTCCCATGGTGATACCTAAACGGAATATCAAGTTTGAACTTTCTACGATTTTTCGTTTTTGAGCTATGCTGTTCACATACATACACACACACACACACACACACACAGACCATTTGCTAAAAGCCACTTTTTTGGACTCAGGGGACCTCAAAACGGATATTTCCGGTGAAAACTCAATATCGAAAATTTGACACGATAGGAGTAAGAGAAAGTAAAAGGAATGGTAGGGATTATACACACCTACATATATATATTATACCTGAGTGGGCATTGTGGGCCCCTCTGTCATAACCAGCAAAGCTTGTAGCGGTAATTTATATTTGAACCTAACTGACAGGCACCCCCCCAAACTTCTCTATATTAATTTTTTTCAAAAAAAAAAATGTTATAAATAAAAATGATAGGTTTATATCTGTGCAGTTAGCATTCCAAGTTTAATGGAAATCGTTATAATCATTTTCGAGAAAACCCCACAAAACTTATTTTGTAAAGATGTACTTCCGGTTATTGTATTCTAGCACTGATGTATATTAATATTATGTATTCGGTAAAACTGCACACTGTACTGAAGTGGTACGTTAGAGGAATGTTGAGTTTGAATTAGTGGTTTTTAGCAATTGGTTTGCGTTTGTGAGTGCGGCCTCAGTATAACTCAAGAGCGGAAAATCGCAGAAAGTTAAAATTTGATACTTCGTTTTACCACCGAAAACTTCCACCAAGGGACAGTAAAGTTTTGAACAAAATCGGTCAACCGAATGACCACATTACAAAATGGATTTTCTATTTGGAAGGGATTTTCTGGAAGCCGACTCCCAACGATTTTCTTTAATGTCAGTATATTGGCTACAAGTTTTATTTAAAACATTTCACCGGGAAAATTTATTTAAGAGGGCTTTTTGGTGGACAGGTGGGGGGGGGTACGCTTTTCTCTAAATGCTATTTTAATTTATTATACGATTCTATCATTCATATAATATTAATCATTATTAAATATGTGGACAAAATAAAGAACTTCAAGAAAATTGGTTGATCGGAAGTACGACTTTACTGAACAGTTTTCTCCATAATGACACCGGCGAGTTGCATTAATCTAGGATATTAGCAATACATACAGACATCTGTCACTTTTGTGGGCAACTTTTTCCGAGAAAATTCATTTAGTGGGGGTTTTGAGGGTGGGGCAAGGTTGTTCTTTCCTGAAAAACGTCGTTTTATAATGTTTAGATTCACCATTCCGTACCATTCATGTCAATTGAAGGCAAATAAACATTTAAACCGTAATAATTATCTATATGTTTGAAGAAAATATTTTGTGTAAACAACTGCGCAAATTGCAGTGAGAGAAAGTCGTGTGAATGTTTCACATCAGACTCTTTGGATCAGTTTTCTTTATCTTTACCCTTGGAATGCTGACCATACGGACATGGTATCTGTTTCTTTTCTTTTTGAAACATCTTTCCGGAAACATTGATTTCTAGGGAGGTTCTGGACCGTATGTAATCACATTCGCATTCTAATACTACCTGAATCGGAGAACCGATATGTTCTCAATATACTTTCTACTTAACTACAATATATTTTCAAGGGCAACTTTGCCTAAATCAATTTATACTTGTATCAGAGCATTACGGTATTGTACAAGAGAAAGCCCTGTGAGTGTGTCACATCAGATTTTCCACTTTGTCTTACTCCAGGTAATTGTAAGTATTGAGATCGTATCAAATTTCCAAAATTGAGTGTTCACCGAAAATATATATTTTGAAGTCCCTTGAATGCAAACAAAAAAAATAATAATTTCAGCAAATGGTTTCTTGTGTGTGTGCGTTTGTTTTTTTTTAATACAATATATCAAATCCAAGTCCTCACGTGTTGGTCTAGTGGCTAGCGCACTCGCCTTTCGAGCGAGAATTCAGGGTTCGATCCCGTGAAGGCAAAGTCGGTGTTAACCCAGCATAGTGATAAAAGGTGGGAAGCTTCAGTTAGTAGCGAAGGCCGGAACTAAACGGCGTGGGAACTGCGGCGTGCTTACCACACGTCCCCCATTTAAATCGTCGCCCGGCAAGCCTTGGCCCTTCATGGGCTGTTGCGCCATAGGGTTTTTTTATCATCAAATCAAAAAAGCGCAGGTAGCTCAAACTTGGTATTCAGCTTAGGTACTAACACCGCAACTGAAACGAAGATTTCGGACAGAATCGGTCAACCGGAAGTGAGATTTTTTCGAATGATTTTTTTTCTCAGTTTTTCGTGATTTTCTCGCAGACAACTCACAACGATTTTCTTTAAACTTGGTGCGCTATCCACACTTTTATTTGAAACATTTTTCCAAGGAAATATTGATCTTTTTTCTTGGGCATTCAGCGGGGGGTGGGGAAGGACTAGGAATGTTAAGATTTCCTCTAAAGTACGACATGAATGCAATGCATTGTTCTATCGCCTATGTAACATTAATATGTATTAAAAGCATTGTTAAAATTCCAAATGTGAAGGAAGTAGGTAAATCGGAAGAACCCCTTTACAGAACAGATTTTTTTTTTTTGTTTTCTCGAAAACGAGTGTAGCGTTTTCCTTTAAATTTGGATTGCAGGTATTCTGGATGTGATTTGTGATTGTTTTACATCAATTTTTTTTTTTTTTTTGCATTTTAACATTTCATCATTTTTAGTTTTATTGCAAAAAAAAAAAGCATTTCTACCTACATGTGTGAAGGGAGGGGAAAAAAATCAATTAAAAATATATTTAGAAATTCTGCCGAGTAATTCGGGGGATATTTCACCCTGATTGCACACACGTTATCCACCCATCCACAATCCACCTACCACCGCGCCACCTTTGGAACACTTTCTGACCTACCTATAACGGATGAGTAATCCAGACTTGAAAGGTGATAGAAAATTCTCGAATGACATTAAAAGAGGTGTCATTATGTGGGTGGCTGTCTGGGTGATATTTTTTTTTAATTTTTGTTTAACCTTCAAGTAATTATATAGATGGAAAATGCTTGTCCATATTGGGAAAAAAAAACATGAACCGCAAACACTTGTTAACTCGGGTCGTTGTTATAATACTAATCATTTAAGATTATTATCTTTCTTCTTTCATTTTTAGATTTTCTTAAGTTCGCGGTTGACCCAAGGGTATCTATTACATTAAGTTGGAGAGAGTTAAATCATTCCGGACCTACTCCCAGAACTAATCGAGTGATACGACAAGTGCAAGTCCACATTATTAGTTAATATTAGTCTGCATTATAAGTTAATTGCATTATACTATTAATATGCTTGTATAGAAATAAGAAAAAGCAAAAAAATTAAGAGTATTTAGAATGGAGGAAAATAGTGGCATGGTATATGGCGGGAACTAACAGCCATGGCCTCTTCAATCGCATGGCATTTCTTTGTGTACATTTATACTCCACTACACATTTTTTAATGGAAACTCATGTCAACTTTATTGAATTTTACGTGGCAGCAGATTTGAATCTAATGTAGAATGCTAAACTTAAATGTCACAACCAATCTGCCACTTTCATTCTTTCATTTTTATAAAATTACGAAAATTAGGTTTTAGGCGAATAGGAGCGCGCCAAAGAAATAAGAAAAGGAAGAAAAAGCATTGCTACAAGTGTTGCCACTTTTCTTTTTATGTTCACTAAATTTCCCTACTTTTTCATCTTCAATAATTTTTTCTTTTTTTATTATTTTATTTTCGTTTGAATTTATCTTCTACTAATTCTCTTTTGGAATTCGGAACCTCCCCTAGGGAGATGCGCGCAGATCTCATGGACACGCCTCAGCAAACTTAATGACCTGTTTAAGGAATAATAGAGTTACCCTCTTGATGCTTATACAAAGTAATGAGATGGCTGACTCTTTGGCAAGGAAATGCACAGTAACCTCATTTATGGGCCCGGAATCCTTTTATGGGATAAGCTACCACCAATCCTCTCCAAATAGTTCTCTCTAAAAATGAGGAGGAAATTAAGCGTGTACTGCCACCTTGATAGTGAACCTTCCCAGAACTGAGACTTATTTGGCCAGCAGTGACTGGAAAACCTCTGTGGGGCATCATCAATCTGATCATACCTAGACTTGCGGTGGATGGTTCCGCAGAGCTGGAAAATGACAAATAGACTTTATATGCTGTCAAGTTTCATCATTGAACATTGTAAATATCTGAGTGGCCATGAAGACTTTGGTAACTGCAGTTTCTAGGAAGATGGAGAGACACTCCAATATACTACTGTTGTACGATCTAGCGATCATCCAGAGAATATTTAGAAGCCTAGGTATGTACCGGTTATTGTAGACATATCCTTCCGAGAATCTGCGCAGCTCTTACAATTTTTAAGGAAAATAGATTTAGAAAGGATGCTACTGGCCTGGTACCAGATGGTGACCTTATAGATGTTCAAAGTCACAGTGCATCATATTCCATGTTTACTTTCTCTCACCCCTAGGAATCGTGTCAAATTTTTGATATCGATTTTTCAGGGGAGATATAGGTTTTGAGGTTTTCTAAGTCCGAGATTGTGATTTTTAGAAAATGTTCTTTATGTGTGTGGCACTTGTGCAAACAGCAGCTAAACAACGAAAAATCGCAGAAAGTTCATACTTGACATTCCGTTTCATATCCGACAGGAACTAATCTGTCAAAATTCCTCAACCGGAAGTAATTTTTATTGATTTGATTTTGCAGTTTTTTGCGATTTTCTCGAAAATTCTCCAACGATTTTCATCAAACTTAGTATAACAACTACACAGCTATAACTTTTATTTAATACATTTCTCTGTGAAAAATTCATTTAAGACGGTTTTGTGGGAAAGGTGGGGTTATGTTTTCCATTAAAGTGCTAATTTAGTTTATTATACGATTCCTTCATTTAAATAATATTAGTTAGAATTAAATATGTTCCGAGTTTGAGAAAACTCGTAAGAACGGAAATGCTGAACAGTTTCTTCAGTTTTGCTGCAATTTTCACCATAAAAATACCAATGAGTTTCATTCAATTTGCTACGGCCTACTAACTGCAAATACACAGACCACTTTTATTCACTTTTATTTGAATCTTTTTCCGTAAAGTTCATTTTAGGGAGTTCTGAGTGCGGGGTAAGGGTTAAACAAACCTCAAAAATGTAGGTTTATTAAGTTTAGATTCACTCAATGATATAACATTGAAGACAACCAAACATACACGAATTATAAGCTTGAAGAAAATTTGTCAACTTGTAATTGTGTGAATTGCCAATTAGAGAAAGGTCGTATGAGTGTTTCACGCCAGATATTTTGATTTTATTTAAAAAGACCTCATTGGCCCGTTGTGCTCTCTACTCTAGTATTATTAAGCCTTTCACATCTCGCTGGGACAGCATGGTGTGATCAGGTGGAAAGAAAAGATAGCAGTTAACACCGAATATCAAGTTTGAACTTTCTGCGATTTATCGTTTTTATGATATTCTATTAACAAACATACACACAGACGTTTCGTAAAACCATTGTTTTCTTATTCAGGAGATTTTAAAATACATGCATTTCCGGTGAAAACTGAATTTTGAACATATGGAACCATCGCAATATTTCCTCTTATTAGGAGTAGGAGAAAGTAAAAATAAGGTGTGAAACACACACAACTATCTCTGAGTTTTACATAACTGAATAATTAATTTCTTATTAAAAATTGTATATATATATTGTATAATAACGTATATATATAATATATACATATATAATACAAAATAATTAGGCAAAAAAGGTCGTGTATTCCCGGTAAACCGATTTTCTCAAAACTTAGAATTTTGGCCACATATTAAGTTTTTATTATTATTAATATTATATAAACGAAAGAATCGTATTATACTTTTCTTTTTTTTTACTTTCTCTCACTCCTAGTAAGAGGAAGTATTGTAATCGTGTCAAATTTTCGATATCGAGTTTTCACCGGAAATCCGCTTTGAGGTCCCCTCAGTCCAAAAAGTGGTTTTTACCAAATGGTCTGTGTGTGTGTGTGTGTATGTATGTATGTATGCATGTCTGTATGTGAACACCATAGCTCACAATCGAAAAACCGTAGAAAGTTGAACTTGATATTCCGTTTAGGTATCACCATGGCATCCTATAAATTAAATTCTATAAATCATAACTGTAACATTTGTCAACTATAATTTTGAGAACTAGCTGGCTTGTGTGTTTCACACCAGATTTTTTTTTTTTTTACTTTGATTATTTTGTTTGCAATTGCGAATGTAAAGCACTAGTTCTGTAGTTCTTCTAGAAAGTTGTAGCTCTTTTTCCTCATTATTTGATATACCAAGTTTAAATGGAAATCGTTGGAACTGTTTTCAAGTAAAATCGCCAGGAAAGAAACAAAACGAAAAATCTAGTCAGTAATGTGGTATTTCCCGTCGACCAATTTTGACCAAAACCACTTATTGTCGGGTCTTCTGGTAACATATAGATGAACTATCAAGGTTCACACACACGACCAATTTTTTTAAAATCTGTTTTTCGAACTTAGGGGAACTCATAATATATTATTTCCGGTGAAAACTTGATAACGGAAAATTTGATGCGATCGATAATAATTCCTTCTACCAGCAGTAAGGGAGAGTAAAAATTAATTAATTAAATGTAAATATAGTTATTTAAAAAAAAATGTGCGAAATATGGAAAAGGTAAACGCGGCTCTCCCTCCACACTTCTTCTCATTAAAAGAAGTTAAAGTGACGTGATGGAGGGAGTGGAGCAAAGCATTTGCCTTGTTGTTGTGTCTGAGACGGTGTGGGATGGGGATTTTTGTATGCGTGTTTAGTCTGGTCAGGATTTCTGGAATGTAAACAGAGATTTCTAAATCCAGTTAGCACAGGCACACACAGTCTTCAAACGCTCACATACAATTAGGGCCGTCCGTTTGTGTGTGTGTGTGTGTGTGTGTGTGTGTTTTGTTAGACTTTCCTCTCTCTCTTTTCCTCCCTCTTTCAACAGACACACACACAAATTATTGCTCCTCGTTCCCTCTATGTATAGTGTGCCCCCAATCGGACAATAAGACCGGCACTCACGCATTCCCCGAATGACCCATACCGCACTATTTATTTCTCTTTTACTCACTCTCCTACACACACACACACAAATTCACGTACACATACATACATACATAACAATACTGCTTATTTTTTACAGTTAGCGTCACTATTATAGAATGTGCACTAGACATATTTGTTAACATCTGATCGCCTTTTAATTTTTATTTTATTTATACTCTCTCTCTCACTGCTAGTGTAAGAGGAAGTAATGCGATCGTGTTGAAATTAAGTTTCCACCGGAAATACATGTTTTGATATCCGCAGAGTACTAAAAAAATGTTTTTAGCGAATCCTCTCTCTCGCTCTGTCTGATGTGTGTTTGTGTTTGTTGAAGGGGACCTATTCTTACCATAACTTTTAGTCTAATCTCAAGGTTCACATATCAGTGTACTTTAAATAAAAAATGCATACAGTAGTTTCATGATATCTATAATGTTAGTGAATATAATTTCCTCAAATTGAAATGGAGCTTGCAAGTATTTGTAAAGCTGTTTAAAGCACCTATCCTTTCGTGCGACATTGATGGGCGCTCCATTACTATATGTTTGAGGACCTCTCGCTCGTGGCATCTCTCGCAAAACGGAATAGGTTCTCTGCCTAATTTTGTAGATAGGTAAGCACTGGAAAGTGCATGGTTGGATTTAATCTTAATATTGTTGGCTACATCTTGTTTACGATTGGCACCTTTAACATGGAGGTTTTCCAGCGCTAGACACATTAACCTTGCAGAAGATCCTTTATCTGAATTACTGAACTGCAGTTGCCACAAATTTACTGAACTGCAGCGCCTTATGAGATTTTTGACATTCGTTTAAGAGAGTTTTTAGGTAGATCATTTCCAATGGATTGGCAGCCTCATTAGCCAAGCTGACTACGATTCTTGTGTGAGTGTTTCACATACCATTCTTGTCGAATAATCCGTTCGCGACCGCCATTTTGGTGGCTGTTGAAGCTGATTGCCAATTACGATCCAAATACTCTTACTTTTCCATAATTGGGACAAAACTCTACAGCAAAAAAAATAAACTCCTGCCCTCTCAGTGCCACCATGATTTTTTCCCATACTAATTTGTTTCTCTATGTCCTCGCCCCTTTCCACAAATCTCTTGCCAAACTAAAAATAAATTTAAGTATGACTATAAAATACGCTAAGATGTCGTCAACACAAAAATATTCTCGTAGGTCCTAGATTGTAGGAAGGAAGTTACAAGTAGAAGTTTTGTATATACAAATATAATATAAACTACCTCTTGTCTAAGACGACGAGGACCGACTGGGAGACTTTACTTTATTTGCACTTATTTTGTTTCCTTGATGATGATGATATATATATATATATATATTGAGAGAGAGAGAGTGAGAGTGAGCGGGAGAGTGGGAGAGCTTTAGTTTACACTCCAAGCCCGAGCCCAAAACAACATGAAAACTTATTTGTAATTTAAAATAACAACTATCTTGAAGTAGAATAAGTAACAGTTTCCACTACTAGAGCGGGTGCGTGTTTGTGTGTCTGTCAGTCTGACTGCTTAGTAATACCTTCTTTGCCTTCGCTTCAAATCCTCTTTCTGGAGTACAGCAAACTTCCCTTTTCCATGTTGTTGTATCTTCCATCATAGTCTTGTTCCTTTCTCCCACCTATTTATACATTGAACTATATATTCAGAAGTTCTCCTTTTTTCTCTTTTTGTTCTGATTTTGTAAAATGAAAGTGTTGGGGGGGGGGGGCTAGGGATTTTCATATGAAACTTTCTGTGACAGTTTTCCTTTTAGTATTATTTTCTGTTTCTTTGCTAATAAAACATATTCAGCCAAGAAAGTTTCGTGTTTAACTTCCATCATTTCATTCAATCAGCTTAGTGGAGAGACTGCTTTTATTCAACTTTTTGTTCTTACATTCTCTCACTCCAGTAAAAGTGGAATTATTGCAATAGAGTGACATTTTTGAAATTGAATTTTCATTGGAAATTTGAGGTTCCCTGAGTACGAAAATGAATGTTGCTATGCAATGGTCCCTCACACACATACACACATACACACACACACACGCGCGCGCACACACACGCGCACACACGCACACATATATATAAACACTGTGGTCTGTATTTGTTAATAAAATATCTCAACTAAACTAGGCCCGAGTAGGACCTTGGCTCTGTCAACCTCCCTATCTGTGACTTTTCTTATGTTCAGATGGAAATCCTCTTCCACATCGCACATTCAACGTAGTCTAGGTCTCCCCCTCGATCCCTGCCTCCTGAGTGTGTCACTAGCGCTCTCCATCCAATGTCCCACTCACGCAACCTTCCCTCCTTGACCGCAGACACTACATCTTCTTCCCCTTACAACACTCTCAACTCCCCGTTTTTTCGACACCTCCAGACTCCATCTTGGCACACTAGTCCACAGACCGGGCTCAGTACCTTTCTCTCCCAGCGGTTCAATTTTAATTCGTTGGAATGCTTCCACGTCGATAACTCTGAGCCGCATGTTATAACGTTTTATGTCCTTTTTTAATGCTCGCAAACATCTGGTTCCGGCCGCTGTTCTATTGCCTATATCTCGCCTTACCTCATTTTTGTTAGTGACGATAGCTTCTAGATATTTGAATTCTTTAACATCCTCAAAGCGGGGCTGATCTGTGATTAGTTCTCTGTACCATCTCGCTCGCCGAGTTATGACCATGTACTTGGTCTTCTCCTCATCGATCTGCAAACCACCTCAGCAAACCTTCAGCACCTTCTGCCAACTCCAAAAAAAAGGTTTCCTTAAGTGCTGCCTTTCACCTCGCCATAATAGCTACATCGCCTGCCTACGCCAATATCCTGTTGTCGACATCCTGTTATATATGTTGTCGCCGGGGTTAATCGTGTAAATAAAATATCTTAAAAAAAAAAAAAACAAAATCACAGGAAGCTCACGTACTTGGCATTCCGTTTAGGCACTAGCACCGAGACTGCATCTGATACGAAGATTTCTGGGGCAAAATCCATCACCAGGAATGCGTGACTTTCTTGTAATAAAATTTTTTTTTTTTTTTTTTTAATTTTTCGAAACACTTCGATGGTTACATACGTGTATATGTATCATTTTTTCAATGCATGGGTCTGCCATCTATATAATAATAATAATAATAATAATAATGATAATAATGAAATACATTAGTAGCATTGCTAGAATAAAAAAATTACATGTAATATCATTTTGATCAAGGCGAAATATAAAAATTAAATAAATAGTATCTCACACAGGCAATCCTCTCAGCTATTCTCAGTTTACACAATTAATCACGCATAAATATTTTTTTCCCAATAAATAAACATTAATTTATTAACAATCTTACAAAAGATTGTACTTGATATAGACAATCCATTAATTTATCTCAATAACACTTTACATAAGTTAAAATTTGCCAAGTTATAATAATTAATATTATACAATTGTATATTTAACAAATCGTCTGCAAATAATATAAAATTAATTAAAATCTGAAAATGATGTTATAGTTTTATATTTCTTCATATAACACTAAATTACTTCTCATACTTTTATATTAGTTTATATTATTATAGTTAACTATATAGTAATATATTTTTTCAATAATTCAACATGATAACAATTTAATTTATAATTAAGAGTGGTGTGAATGTATTTATTAGGATGAAACTATTTATTGGAGGACTTTTAATTATAAATAAAAGGGAATGTGTGAGTGAGTAATAACGCGCTAATGCCACCCAGAAATGGAAAGGTTATACACAAAAAATTCAGACGATTATTATGAATTCGGAAATCATGCTCAATATAAAGTGAATGAAGTGTGAAAAAATTATGCAGTCCCAGAGCATAATAACCGCAAGCTTCATTGCGTAAAAAAAATGTTTAATTGTAATTGTTCCATTTTTCAGTTTCTTAAAAAAAATCCATTTTTTTAATCCCTTTGAAAGTGGCATCTTTTGTCGAGACGAAAGGATGTAATTTCATAGTGACTACATAGAGACCGTCAGGATTTGTTCTTATTTTATTAAGCAATCTTGTCGAATAATTCAAATATCCTATACAACCATAAATAGAAGATAGAGTAGTAACGTGAAGCTTGAGGACATCCCATCTCTCACCCCGCCAATAAACCATAAAAAAAACTCCATTTTCTTATAATAACGTTTGAAAAGTTTTCAGTCTGAATCCTTTAATGTCGGATTCGATTGTGGTATGTGAAGGTTTTTTTCCTGTGAAAGGGTGGTTTAAGGGTGGTGTGAAGGAAGTTTCCTGTGAATTTTTTGCTCACTTAACACAACATTTTGTTTCGTACTCAGGAGACCTCAACACATGTATTTCCGGTGATAAATTAATTTTGAAAATCACCCTAGATTAAATCATAATCTCCTATTAAAGCAATAAAAGTAGAAAAAAAAATCTGGTGTGAAACACTCACCCGATTGGCTTATACTCTAATTAATACAATTTAATAAAGATTTCTTGTTTTTAAATTGCATCGTTATAATGTTTAGTTTGGATGGCCATAAAAATGGTGGTGGGTATTTTACTTGTATATGTGAGCGGCTTTATGTTGAGCGCACTATGTCGAAACCAACAAAGCTTAAGCACATTTAAATTTAAACTTACTGACAGACCGGCCTCCAAATACCTCGCTAAAATCAATTTTTTCAGACAAATTTATGGAATAGATGTTATACGTTTCTATCTCTTCAGCAAGCATTCCCAAGTTTAAAGAAAAATAGTTCCAAAAAATTCAAAAACCTCCTCCGTAAAATCGCGCTTCCGATAACCGATTTTCTTCAGATTTGGAATTCTATCAATGATACAAATGTGTATTAATATTGAATGTGTAAAAACCAAGTGTAATAATAATATACTTAATATAGGATAATAATATACATAAGGAGAAGTGGTACTTTAGAGGAAAGCATAACAACGCTACTGTTCCCCCAGAACCCTCAAAGAAATCAATTTCCTGGGAAAATGTTCCAAATAAAATTGATAGGTATTGTATAGATGGGTATTGTGTAGATGGGTATTGTGTAGATGGGTATTGTGTAGATAGGTATTGTGTAAATGGGTATTGTGTAGATGGGTATTGTGTAGATAGGTATTGTGTAGATAGGTGTTGTGTAGATAGGTATTGTATAGATGGGTATTGTGTAGGTAGGTATTGTGTAGATAGGTATTGTGTAGATGGGTATTGTGTAGGTAGGTATTGTGTAAATGGGTATTGTGTAGATAGGTATTGTGTAGATGGGTGTTTTGTAGGTAGGTATTGTGTAGATGGGTGTTGTGTAGATGGGTATTGTATAGATAGTTAACACAGTCTTTAAAGAAAATCGTTGGAGCCGTTTTAGAGAAAATCACCATAAACTGAACAAAAAAAAAAACCCGTAAAGTCTAACTTCCGGTTGATGGATTTTGCCGGAAATCTTCGTGTCTAATGCGGTACTAATACCAAAAAGGGAATACCAAGATTAAGCTTCTTGCAACTTTTCGTTTTTGAGCATGATCGTAATACTTCCTCTTACTGAGTAGTAGTAACAGAGTAAAAAAAAAAAATGTGTGTATGTTCGTATGTGTGTAGAATATACGGTTAAAGTCGATAAACTTTCTCAGCCATTTTACCAACCTTTTCTTTATACACACTAAACTTTCACGCAGCTCAATCATTTTTATTTGAAATATTATACCAAAGAAAATTCATGCTAAAGGGGTTTTCTTGGCCTTGACAGTAACTTTAGGCTTGTTTCCTCTAAGGAATTTTCTTATAATACCCGGTTTTGCTGCCTAAATAATATTCGTATTTTGAAAAGAATCAATATACATATGTGGCTAAAGTTCTAAGGTCAATTGTAAGTAATTATAAATATAAATATTATAGAAAATAATTAAAGGGAAGCTCGTCTTTAATTTTTTATTTTTTTAGTTTATCACAATTTTCTCGAAAATCAGTGGTTTCATAATCTTCAAATTTATTATCTTCAACTTTTATCATTTTATTTGGAAAGAATTTCTGTGATAATTATGAGGCCCGTGGAGAGAGGGGCATATTTATCTAAAATGCCATTTCACTTTATTATTCACTACCTCCAACCATGCAATATTAAAAACTGTCACAAATGTAGTAACATTTTTTTTACATTTTTAGAAAATTCGGTATTGGTTGGTGAGAAATTGCTGTAAGAATAAATATGTTTTTATTTTATTTTAAATTAAACAGCTGATTATTATATATATCTCAAAATCAGCTGGCAGATAGATATTTCAAATTCCCCCACTCTCTTGAATATATATATATATATATATATATGTGTGTGTGTGTTGCATATATATATATGGTGTTGTAAAAAGGATTGTTAGTGATATTTTAGTCCAAATTGGAATGTAAACATGAGGTTGTGTCCGACTAAATTTAGCTACCGCTGCCTTCCTTACAATGAGTCATAGTTTATTTAATGTATTGTATTGTCCCCAGCACTTTTTATATTTATATAAATAATGTGCGTGTGTATGTTAGTGTGTGTGTGTGTGTGTGTGTGTGTCTGAGGGTGAGAGTGATATAAAGGGTGTTTGTGCGAAATACATAAGAAGAAACAACTGATTTTATTCATTTTTCCTTTTCAATTTTATTTTATTTTCTTTTAGTTTATGTGAGTATGTGTTTTAGTGCGTGTGTGTGTGTGTGTGTGTGTGTGAGAGAGAGAGAGAGAGAGAACAAGATATTTCAAAAGGGAAGAGATATCGCAAAGAGCTGAAACTTGATGTACTGCATGGGACCAATGTCGTTTCTGACTCGAAAGTCTCTTTTACATGTCTTTGGAAGAGTTCCGGTATTTGTTCGAACTGATGTTACATGGGTAGATGCTCGGGTCAGCTATATGAACCCAGTGGTTCCAAAATAATAATAATGCCTCATTTTGAGTTTCGATTTTTGAGGTTTCTAGTATTCGCCTAACATTAGGATGTCTTGAAAAAACAGTGCGTCAACACAGACTTGCATGGACAAGACAATCTCTCACCACACTCTTTTTCTAAATGTTGCCATCTTCTTTAGTAACCAAATATTTTCTGGTACCAATTCGAAAGTATGTGTCTCCAGAAGTAATTTACGAGTGTTTCCATGTTCTATTTGGGACTGTCGTCTAGACGAGACATGACTACCTCTTTCCAAATACTTGACTCTAACCAATGTGGTTTCTATCTCGACTACCGAGATTTGTTTTCTCTCTTTTTTCTATACTATATGAGATTAAGAATAAATAGTAGTTAAGGGAGAGATGTAAGTTTTCTAGTAGGAGAGCCTCCTCTCCCCCTTCCAACTTGGAATATAATCATCATCTGAGAAGGGTAGAGGCGAACACGCCACGTTGCCGCCGGCTGGACTCATGCAGTAACTGTAGACTTCAGTCGTCTTTCAAGAGTCACTCAACACTTTTATCATTTAGCTTTAAGATTTTGGGGGGTGGGAGGAGGATTAAGGGGTTTAACTTAAATATAACTTAAGATAACTTTAAAAAAAATATAACTTAAAATAACTTAAAACTTTTTAACAAGAATGTAATTTGTCACTGTCATGTAGAATCTCCTTACTAACGAACTTAAAACAAACAACCGGTACTGTAATATGTGTCTGTCTGTCTGTATACGCGTATATATATATTTGTACATTGACACATAGCAGACATACAACATTATATAACTTTTTTCTTATTTTTTAAAAAAAACAAAAAATAGTTTTATTTATTTTAAATTTAATGATTTATTTAAATATAATTAAATAATTTTACAAATTATTAATAATATTTGACGAATAAATATTTTTTTTGTTCAATCTGATGTGAAACAAATCACACGCCTTTCCCTTACTCCCACAGCTACCAAAAATAATAGTGATAAGTTTTTATCTGTGCAGTGTGCAGCTGCATTCCAAGTTTATGGAAAATCATTGTATAGCCGTTTCCAAGAAAATTCCCAAAAAATTCAGAAGCCTATTCTAAAGTAAGGTCGCACTTCCGGTGAACTGATTTTCTTCAAATTTCACATTCTATTCTAGTTATTCTGGGAGCTCGAACACGGCTCCAACGATTTTCTCTAAACTTTGTATACTAACTGCGAACATAAATTATCTACCTATCACTTTTATTTGGAACGTTTTTCAGAAAAAATTGTTTTTAGGGGGGGTATTGAAGGTCCGTCAGTTAGCTTAAATTTATATATACACAAGAGCGCTGCTTTATAAGGCCGCCCAGGTGTACAGTCAAAATTCCCACCATCATTTTTATGGCGAACTAAACATTCTAATGTTGCAATTTTAAAGAAAATGGCTTGATTAAATTTTATTAATTAAAATAAGAGAAAGTCGTGTGATTGATTCACACTAAATTTATTTTTATTAATTACTATTATTTTAAAGTTGTTGTTGACTAGAAGTATCCAAAGTACATCGATAATGTAAGAAGAGATGGTTCTATCAAATTTATTTATCGATGGAAATATGGAAATTCCCTTAAATTGGATTCCAAAGTAATTTCTATTGTAATGTGAATTGTAATGGATGGCTGTCCGTTTTCCACCAATAAATGAGCAACCTCATTCACTTTAGTGTTGCATCTAGGTATTTCTAGTACCATAATTAACAGAATATTCTTGTATGTAATTGTATTAATATACAAGTCCTAAAAACAGATAGAAATTCTCTAGAAATATTGCCGATAGAGAAACTTGTGTTTGGGTTCGCTAGACTGGAAAACATCAGACATAGTTTCTGTGATACCGCCTACATTTTGTGGTCATCGCCTCGGTTTCGGGTGTTCGTCTATTATCAACAGGATGTCTTGATAAACGATGTGATAACATAGACTTACACAGTGCAAGATCAGTTTCAATAATCAAGACATTCTGAGGATAAGCGAACGCCCGACACCGTGTCGATAACCACCAAGTGAAGTAGCTTATCACGCAAAATTATCTCTAAAAGAAACGTCTTATAAGTAAGTATTTCTATAAAGAACAAATCCCAACAATGTAGTATGTAGTATGTACAAATAGGATTTTCTCCTACTGCAATTTAACAATTATAAAATTGTTCAAAATTTGATTACATTTTGATATTTTCTGTGAGCCTTAAAGAAACTCACTGGTGGTGGGGTTAGATGTACCCATTATTATTATTCGTCTGTAGGGAAGGACCATAACCTACTCTAGCCAAAGCCCCACTGGGCCCAAAGAAAAGCAACAACCAACTGAGTCTAGAACAAAAATCCAAACCCATTTTCGAGACCAAAAACTCAACTAAGATTCGCCACATTCCGAACAAATCGGACCACTCATAAGATTATGGGTGTTTCTTACTTTGTCTCACAGTTTCTTACTTTGACTCTATTAAAGGGGTCTAGCATGTGCCCCTATTACGTAGAGGTATCTCCTTAAACCACAAACCTAGTAAAGGATCCAACCAGATGTCGTGAGAGAGGTCCGTGAAAGACACAGCAACAACTCACTTAATAGTCCTGTTTGGTACTCCCTATTTCAATATTTCAATACAATTTTATTTACAAATTTTTACATACATATTTACAAATGACATTGAAGTTCCAATGTGATAAACATTACACCCAGGTACTCCCTAGTGAGCATCTTAGACTGCCGGACAATCCACTGAGCTCATCCATAGGGATGAAAGCGGTGAAACTATCCGTGACTGGAAACTTGACAGACATGTGCCAGAAATCACACCGATTGGAGCAGGCTTGGCACCGATGAAAGGGAGAGAGACACTTAATTTGGCAAATCTATCCACCTCCTCATTCCCAAAAATTCCCATATGACTCAGACTAGAATTACATCCTTTAAGAAAGAAAGCTCTTCCAATCCAGTTCAGTTGGTGTACCAACGGAGGTGATACGCGTTGAATCTGTGAAAATAGCATTCCAAGTTTAAAGAAATTCCTTTCTAGCGGTTTTAGAGAGAAAACAAACTAAGAAACCCTCAGTAATTCGCGCCCATCCATAAATCAATTTTCCTCAATTTTAGAATTCTGGCAACACATTTTGTAACCTCATATTTTGTAACTGATAGAACTGATAGATTGTAGTGAAGTAGTATTTTAGAGGAGAGCTTAAGCTGAACGAAACACTAAGTCCAAGCTTCCTGCAATTTTTCATTTTTTTGATATATATATGCAATTCGCTAAAAAAAAATTTCAAATTCAGTGGATCTCAAAGCATTTGTTTCCGGTGAAAACTCAATATTGCAAATTTGATATGATCGCAATACTTCCTCTTATTGTCATGACAATAAGGATCTGCACAATAAGTTTTGGCCAAAATCAGTCAACCGGAAGTGGCACTTTGCTGAATCGATTTTTACCATTTTTGTTTTTTTTCTCGAAAACGGTTCCAACGATTTTCAACATATCAACTATACTTATAAATGACTTATATTTTAAACATAAAATATAAGGAGGGAAAAATTAATTTATGGAGGGGAGTTTTGGGGAAACGGTGGGGTTATGCATTCCTCTAAAGTGCTATCGAATCTATCATCTATATAATATTAATAGGAATTGAATATGTTGCCAAAATTCAGAGTTTGAAGACCATTGGTTGAATGATTAACCGGAAGTGCGATTTTACTGAACATTTTTTTTTAAGTTTTCTTCTATAAAAGCAGCCCTATAAAAGCCCATTTAAAAGCAACGACGGGTTTCATTAAACTTGGTACACTAACTACAGCGACCTATCACTTTAAAGTCTAGATTCTCTGATTCGTGTAAATTGAAAGTAACTAAACATCTAATAAGAATTATAGGTTTGAAGTAAGTTAGTCAATTATAACTATGTAAATTACAGTAAGAGAAAGTCGCATGAGTGTTTTCATACTCAGGGGACGGCATAACATAATACTTCCGGTGTAAAATTTAGTTTCGAATATTGGTCATTATCACAGTACTTCCTGTCAGGAGGTCAAGGGAAAGCAAAAATAAATAAAGAAAGAAAGAAAATTTGTCACTTGGAGAGAGAGAGAGAGACACTTGCGTAAGAGAAAGTGTGTAAGTTTTTCACAGCAGATTAGTCGTCATATCTTTTTTCCACTGCATTGTTATCTTGTACATACTACTTGTATTAGATAGAAAATGAGGGTCATATTAAGTGGGGAATCTAGAGAGAGTAAAGAATTGCAGACAGGTAGGTGAGGTTATACGCGCAGAGTCACGTATCCCAAAAAAAGCCAATTGAATACAGTGCGGCGCAAACCGCAATAAAAAAAAAAACACGACACACCACGATATAATAGGAGGATAGGAAGGAGGTAGATGAGGTGAGGTGAGGCGAGGAGGATAGTTTAATAGGCAAGCAGGCTAGCCGAACGACCGACCGATCGACGGACGGCACCACCAGACAGCTAGACGATTGCGTAACTCTGGAGATCCTTAACGACGACGACTACATCACTCTCTCTCTCTCTCCCCACGCCAACCTCCTTGAGCACGGCGGGACAGTTAAAAAGCAGTGAAGAACAAAGAGGCCAAACTGCTAGACACTCACCTTCCCCCCCCTCACTCACTGACTCGCTCATTATGTCTTGCAATGTAGAGAGAGCGCGAGCGAGTAACAGTGTGAGAAAAAATTATATATATATATATATAAAACGGAGTGGGGGGTATGAACAGTTTTATAAGCGAATGGAGTGGGAGATGGGCTGGTATACGACAATCATGTGTTTTGTGTAGTGCTCTGTCTTGCTATTAACTGTGTGTACTTTATAGTAGCCGGCGGTAAATGTGCCACAGTCTTCTTCTATGTCTGTAAGTGTGTATGTTCGTTGGCTCTGCAACTTTGAAGAATTTTTTTTTTTTATAAATATATAAAGCGCGCGCGCACTTCTACTAGTGTTACGATAAATTATATTTATCTTGTGTGTTTGTACGTAGCTATGTGAACTTGGGACGAACCGCTCAGTGATTACGTACAGCACAATCTATTGTTCCCTTTTCTAATTTATTACTATTTAATGTTTTGAAATTAAGTTTATACTTAGTCTATTATTGTAAAGGTTTTTTTACTTTTTTATTTTCCGATTATCAGTTATCGCGCACTCCATATCACACACTTGGTTTTGCAGTAAAATTCTACAATTTACGATGATGGATACATTGTTTCATGTAAGTGTTTTTTTGTTTGTTTACTGTTTGTTTTTTTTAAATCATTTTAAAATAAAAAGTAGGAAAAGAAAAACAATTTAAAAACTAGGAACTGAATTGCTCTTAATAGAAGTGATGGCCACAAAAATTGAAGTGGCTTCTTTTAGAGCCAATCCTTGACGTCATATCAGACTCAGAATCCCACAAAATCATATTTCTGGGAAAATTAAGTTTCAATAAAATTTGTGGAAGAAAATCTTGGAAAAACTAGGGATAAAAAGAAATCGGGTGTGAATCATGGCACACCACACAAGGCATCTCTCGCTGCAATTTATAACATAATTATAATTGACAAATTATTCTTGTCTTCATGTCTTCAATGTTATTTCAATGACTTTATCTTAAAGTTAATGATTGGATTAAACCACTACGTGCAAAACGAGTGTAAATTTTTATGGAGAAAATCGTAGAAACTGAATGAAACAACTATTCAGTAAAGTCGGTATTTCCGGTCAACCGATTTTTCTCAAACTCAGAATTTCCGCAACATATTTAGCTAATTAATATTACACAGATGATAGAATCCGTATAATAATCCAAAGTAGCACCCCCTTCTCTCAGTGCCAAAAGCTCCCAAATG
Source organism: Triatoma infestans (assembly GCA_011037195.1). NCBI lineage: Eukaryota > Metazoa > Arthropoda > Insecta > Hemiptera > Reduviidae > Triatoma > Triatoma infestans. Next base: position 10,053 of record JAAEAF010002678.1, on the reverse strand, counting down.
TTTCAAAAAAAAAAAGTTGTAGCTTTTTAAAAGTGTAGCTGGTACACAAAGTTTGGTTAAAAAAAAAAAATTGTTAAAGTCGTTTTCTAGAAAAATCGCAAAAAAAAAATCAGTAAAATGGTTACATACTTCCGGTTGAGGTATTTTGACTGATAAATTCCTGCCGGATCCTATGGTGATACTCAAAAGGAATGTCAAGTTTAAATTTACAGCGAATTTTCAGTTTCAGATTATGCTGTTCACATAATTACGTACATACATTCTACACACGTAGACCATGTTCTAAAATATCGTCAAAACCAATATTTCTAGTGAAAACTTGATATCGAATATTTGATTCTTTCGCAGCACTTCCTCTTACTAGGAGTAAGTCAATAAAAAAAATAGAGAATAAGAGAGATAGAGAACAGAAAGATGACAGATTCTTTTTATTTCGGCAGAAGATGTCAGTTATTTCTTGATTACACTATTATTCCAATGAATAAAACACTGATATTTCAAAAATCTTGCAAGTTGGTAAATACGTTGCTTTTATAGCAACCTTGGACCAAAATATCTGGTGTGAAACACTCACCGGACTTTCTCTTAACACAATTATATATAGAAAATGTCAAATTTTCCCCATTTAACAATTTTTACCCTGGTAGCGAGTAGTCCTCACCTAGATTACACTGTAATATTGAACTAAATCTATGACTTTGAAATTCAAGCCATGAATCCCCCGTAGAACTACCTACGAACAATTTTTCGAAAGAAAATGTTACAAATAAAAGTGATAGGTTTATATCTGTGCATTTAGCATTCTACGTTTAAAGGAAGCCATTCCTCTTAGTCGTTTTCAAAATAATTCATAAAAAAAATTCAAAAACCTGTAAAGTTGCACGTCCGGTTAAAAACCTAAGCTGTAAAGTGGCACTTCCGGTTAACTAATTTTCATCAAATTTGGAATTGTAGTAATACTTCCAATGTATATTAAATATTATCTAGTTATTAGAATCATACATTTCACTGAAAGGATAATTTACAGGAATGCTTAACGCTAGTGTTCCCCCAGAATCTTCCAATTTTCCCTGAAAAAACTTCCTATAAAATCGCATTTCCAGTTGATGATGGATTTTGCTCGAAACCTTCTTTGTCAGATGCGGTGGTAGGATTTAAACGAAATACCAAATGTGAGCTTCCTGCAATTTTTCTTGTTTGAGATACTTTGTTCACAACACACACATACACACACACATACACATATACAAATACAGATCATTCGCTAATTCAGGGGAACAATAAAACATATTTCCCAAATTGTTATATTTACTTCCTCTTCTTCCAGGACATGTTTCTTCTCTCGAGAATAATGTATAAAATTTTGCAATAAAAATGCCGTGTGACATAGGCTTTGCTGAAAGAAGAAAAAAATCCTTTCTTATCTTGGAATAAACGCTACAAACGGAATATCAAGTTATTAACCTTTCTGGCAACTTTCTCATGTCAAAAGTTAAAAGAGAAAGTGGAGAGAGAAAAAAAAGTTAAACATTAAACAAAGATACAAACATTTATTTTAGTCTTGTTCTTTTTTTTTTTGTATTTAATTTTATAAAATTTATTTATTTGTCGTAATCACCGGCGACGCGCCTAAATTGAGTACACAGAGAGTACATGGCATGCGCATAAAACAACTGATACAAACTATACAGAGATAAGGGACCTTCAAGGACGTAGACTCGCTCACATCTATATACATACTAACAACAACAAGCACACAGACACACGCTTGACCGGACACACATACACAGATAGATGGGAAGCCTTCCCCCCACCCCACTATTATCCCCTCTCTCTTTTTTTTTCTAACCACTCATTTAGTAGTCGACCCACTTCCGTGGCGTGCGGCAAAGCATTGCAAACAAAGGCACAGTTGAAATTCTCTCTCCCTAGCCGTACCTTCTCTGTCTGTCGGTCTGTCTGTGTCACACGTTCTCTCTTTCTCTCACACTAATCAGTCGCGCGTATTCTCTCTTCATTTTATTCTGCCCAGTGTTTATGTTCATCGTCCACTAGGGGCGCTGCCCTTTGGTAATTTTATATTCATCTTTAAAAAAAAGAAGAAAAATTTGATCTAAAAACACTCATACGACCTTCTCTAATTGCAATGTTTACAAATATTAAGTTGGGCTTGCCATAAAAAAAGGCGGTAGGGGTTAATAATAGGGCCCTGAGCGCTTTCTGTATCGACCAACAAAGTTTCTCACTTTGTTGCAATCTAAATTTAAACTTAACTCCCGCTCCCTCCCAACTCTAAAAAAATCTTCAAACCTCTATTTCACTTACCTACCAGAGTTCACTGTTTTATCAATGAGAAAATCTAAACTTTTCATTAAACGACTTCTTTGTGGCAAGCATAAACTTCCTTCCCCCCTCCCATCAAAACCTCTCAAATTAACTTTCTCAGGAAAAAGTTCCAAACAGTGATACGTTTTCTATATTTATAGTTAGAAAACTTAGAGTTAATGCAATTTGTCGATTTTAAATGGAGAAACCTGGAAAAAAAAAACTGTTCAGTAAACACGCACTTCCGGTTAACTGATTTTTATCAAATTCTTAATTTTGGTAACATATATAATTATATTAATGTTATAGTAACACAGCATTTTAGAGAAAAACATAACCTAGCCCCTTCTCACAAAAGCCTCCTTAAAAGAATTTTCCCGGAAAAGTGTTTCAAATAGAAGTTGTAGCTTTCAATTATGCTACTAGATATTACAAATGTTTAAAGAAAATCGAACCGTTTTCTAGAAAATCGCAAAAAAAAAAATGAAAAATCCTTTTAGTAAATTGGTACTTGAATTTGAAACCGGTTGAAGAATTTTGTTAGATATTCCCACCTCCCAAAAATTGTAGCTCAGGGGGGGACCTCAAGACTTGTGTTCCGGCGAAAATTTGACTCGCTCGCAATACTTCTTGTGGAGAGTATACAAAAAAATACCTTTCTGACTCAAGGGACGGGACCCCATATCGTGTATTTGCGATGTGAATTCGAATTTGAATATGATTATCACTTCTGTATTATTTCTATCTTCATAGCAATAGAAAAAAATAAAATAAAAAAAATTCACAGCTCACGCAGAAGTATTATAAGTGTCTTTTCTTTCTAAATGATAATTAAATATTGCTTAGCAAGCCAAGACTTGACTAGACAAGTAGCCCTCCCCTAATGACTCATCGTATCATTAATCATAACTGTCAATTTATTACTTATAAAAATAAAAAATCTGGTGTGAAATACTCACACAACTTTCTCTTACTACAGTTTACAAACTTGTAATTGACAAATTTTATAGTTTGTATAACCAAACTTAATGAAATTCGTAGGGGTTTGTTTGGAGAAAACTGAAAAAAACGCCTTTCCGGTTTACTAATTTTCTTGAAACTCGGAAGTTTGGCAATTTATTTATTTCTAATTAAATTTGTTTAGATGATAGAATTGTATAATCACCAAAGATAGCAACACTTTAGAAGAAACTATAACACCACCTTTCCTTTAAATGACTTTACCCGGAGAAATGTTCGAAATAAAAGTTGTAGCTTTCAATATATCTAGTTAATATCAATGAAGTTTAAATAAGATGGTTGGAGCCGTTTTCCAGAAAATCGCCACACAAAAAACTGAAAAAATCCTTTCCGTAAAATGGTACTTCCGGTTCAAGAAGTTTGACAGATAACTTTGTGTCGAATTCCATGGTGATGCGCGAACGGAATGTCAAGTTTGAACATACCTTGTTTTCGTTTTTGAGAAACTATGCTATTCACATTCATGCACACACATGGACCACATATATACATACCGTTTAAAAAAACAAAAAAAAAATACTGTTTTGAACTAAGAGGAGCTCAAACCGTGTATTATCAGGTGAAAGTTAGATATCTAAAATTTGACATGGACGCAATACGTCCTCTTAACTGAGGTAGAGGAAGTAATAAGAGAAAATATGCCACACCTACTGATATTAACAAATCATTTATTACATCTGTTTATGTAAATAAAACGTTTCTGTCATTTAACTTTTCTTTTTTTTTTATCAGAAACAGTCAAGAGCTTCTTAGTTTGTCTCAACAGTTGTGTATTTTGTCATTACTACATTATTTTATATAATATAAAACATTGTTTTTATTTATCTAAGGAGGAAGTATTGCGAGATTATATATATGTCTAGAAGAGATAGCGTTTAAAAAAAAAAAAAAAAAAAAAAAAAAGCACTCAGTGACGGGGCGTCATTCTCTCTTAGAGTCGTTTAATATTGTAGTGGGAGGCGAATAGACAGACAGACAGCTAGTATGAATGGTGGGGGTAAGGTTACATGAACTTGTCACCAACACCAACTCGCCGTCGAGGACGCGCATATTGCAGTGTTGCAATCATTATATCGTATGAGTATATAGATATATATATTACAGAGAGAAAGAGAGCTGTCCATTCTTTTGTCCACATACTTTTTCCGATCGTATTAGAGTTTCAAAATAGAGTTTCCATCAGTAATAAATGTTTTGAGGTCCTATAAATACGAAAAAAAGTTTTTAACGAATTCTTTGTGTGTGTGTGTGTGTGTGTGTGTGTGTATTGTTTAATTAAACAATAACTCAAAAACGAAAAATCACAGGGAGATCAACACTGAAGGATCTCATAAAGTTTTTGGACAGAATCTGTCAACCGAATGTTTTTTTTTTTCAGTTATTTACGATTTTCTCAAAAACGGCTCCAACGATTTTCTATTCGAACATGGTATACTGACTAGTTACTAGAAATATAAACAATTACCTATCAATTATTGTGGTGGTTGGTTCCGCAGAGCTGGAAGCATCAGAAACATTTTCCGTGGTAGCCTGCATGATTTTGTGGTCATCGACTGGTTTCGGGCGTTCGTCCATCTTCAGGATGCGTTTTCCAGACAGTGTGACAACACAGAGTTGCACAGAGCAAACTTAGTTTACACACTCGATTGTGTTACAGTCGTGTGTGTAAACTAAGTTTGCTCTGTGCAAGTCTGTGTTGTCACACTGTCTGAAAAACGCATCCTGAAGATGGGCGAACGCCCGAAACCGGTCGATGACCACAAAATGATGCAGGCTACCACGGAAAACGTCTCTAATTACCTATCAACTTTATTTGAAACAATTTTTCCAGGAAACTTTATTTTTACTTTCTCTCCTTCCCTTCCCAGTAATGCAGTCGTGTCAAAGTTCGAAACTGAGTTTTCACAAGGAAATACATGTTTCCCTTGAGCCTGAGTACGAAGAAAATGATTGTAGCTAATGGTCTCTATGTTTGTGTCACAATATCTCAAACACGAAAAATCGCAGGAAGCTCAAAAATTTGATATTGCGTTTAGGTACTACCACCGAATGTGACACCATGGTTTCGGGTTAAATCCATCAACCGGAAATGCACCTTAGTGATTGTTTTTTCTTTCATTTTTCGCGATTTTCTCGAAAACGACTTCAACGATTTCACTTTAAGCTTTGCGTATTACTTTACACACTTAGATAACTCTTTTATTTGCAACATTTCTTCAGAAAATTGATTGTTTTTGTGGGTTCTGAAGGAACTATAACTTTTCTTTTCTAAACTATCATTTCAGTACATGTTCAGTTTTACTACCTACATAATATTAATAAAATTAATAGCATGGATAGAATTCCAGTTCTGGAGAAAATCTCTTTATCAGAAGTGCGGCTTTTAAAAATAGCTTTTGGAGATTTTGGGGAAGGGGGGATTTTCTTTAAACTTGGTATCCTGACTGCACAAATATACCTACCTACCTTTTATTTGTAACATTTTTCAAAAATAATTTGAAGTATTCCTACTGAATTTCTAGCTTTTAATTTCAAATGTTATTATATCCCTTGTACCAGCTGCCAGGGAGGGTAGGTTCCTTCACTACTTGCCAAGACTAGTAGGTTGGTACTTATCTCCCTTTTATATTGGGACAAATAAAATTTGAGTTTATATCTTTAATTCTATTAACAAAGGAAGGGATTAAGCTCAATGGTTCCGGTGGTACCAGGGGAGTCCAGGTATGCTACCCCTTTTGATTTTTTTCTTCCTACGAGCCTGTACAGCTCGCTGTCCGGTGATGGACAGTGCTGACTGTAACAGAGAACACTGTCCAGAGGCCGGCAGTGCACTGAGAAGGCTCCAGGCGCCAATAAAAAAAAAGAAGAAAATTGTATTGACAGGAATAAGAGAAATGACAGACGGGTGTGACTATTTCATACCCTTTTTTTTTTGTAATTATTATAAAAACAGCTGATTACCTTGGGCTAAGTTAGAAAAAAAAACAGCTGATTTCGTATGATTATTAAAAAATGAAACCATAACCATATTTACAGCTTCTCTCTGAATAGCAGGTACTCTCTTGATCCACTTTCGAAACCATTAAAAGAAAATAAATAAAATGTAACCTTGACTGTATTTATGGAGGAGATATCGTAATGTTCTTTATATATATATATTGAAGACAAATGTCTGAGTTTAGGTCTCCCCCCCCCCCGTTTCCACACTGTGAAAGTATTAGTATATTTTTAACTCTATTATATTATATACAAACTGACTCACCTTGCAATGCTGTTACGTTGTGTTTCGTCTTTAGGATAAATGATGGTTTGAAAATAAAAATAAATATATCAACCAATAGAATGCGATGCTTCACATAACTATCCAATGATATAACTGTTCTCAGCCAATTTTTATATATATATATATATATATATATCATTTGACCTGTATTATGTTTCTTTTTTAACTAATAAAATTTATTCATTTTAATATTTCTGTATAAATATAGGAAGAGCTAATAAATAGTATATCTGTTTTATTATACTTTTGGTCTCTTTTAAATTTTGGCGGTACTGGCCTGATTGATTTCGCTCAGCGGTCAGCAACTTTCCTTCTTTTTTTCTTTTGCTCTGGATCAAATTTTACAAATCGAACAAATTACATTGTACACGTGCAGATCTTTTATGTGCGCCCCCCTTTAATAAAAATTTAGTGTAAAACACTCACATGACTTTCTCCAACTCCTGTTAGTACAATTATGTATAAGATGACAAATTTTTTAAAACTCAAATTTTACATATTGTCCTGACATAAATATGGGGCTGTTGAACAGATAATTACCAGCCTGTTAACCTTAGCAGCAGAGAAATGATTATATTGTGGTCCAGTAGAGTGCAGCAGAATCACTCTATCAACAGGATATAACAATTAAAATTTAACTCCACAACTTTCCAAAAAAAAAAAAAAAATCAGCATTTTGGAAAAAACGTTTCAAATAAATATGATACGTTTACTTCTGTGCAATTTGCCTGCCAAGTTTAAAGGAAATCGGTATAGACGTTTTCGAGATAAGTCCAAAAACCTATTCGGTAAAGTCGAACTTCTGGTTAACCGATTTTATTCCATATAAAGTGTATTCAAATGGTACTTTATACGGAAGCCTTAACCTTACTGTACAGTATCCCTACGCCCCAGAATCTTACAAAAAAATCAATTTTTCCGGAGAAAATCACGAAAATGGAAAGAAAAAAAAAATTTGGTGAAGTTGCACTTTCAGACAATGGATTATGGCCGAAACCTTCTTTGTCAGTTGCGTTGTAGTAGAGTTACCTGGGGTGGGAAATCAAGATTTCTGGCCGAAACCTTCTTTGTCAGTTGCGTTGTAGTAGAGTTACCTGGAGTGGGAAATCAAGATTTCTGCATTTTTTTATTTTTGAGATGTTTTGTTCACACACAACAGACCGTTCACTAAAAATATTTTTTCGTTCTCAACAGACCACAAAGCATGCATTTTCGGTAGAAACTCAATTTAGAAAATATGACACGATCGCAATATCCAGCAGTAAGAGGAAGTGAGAGGGGGTAAGAGGAAGTAAAAAAACTCTGCTATGATGCGCACTCGTAATGGACATTTCATTTGCAAATTTTCTTTAAATGATTGTCTGGTCATCGATCGGTTCTTGGATGGTCCGCATGGACAAAAGTTTGATAAACACAGAACAATATAGTTTACACATTCAATTTACAATTCAATATCAGTTTTACGCATTCAATTTAGCGTGTAATCTGAATTTACTCTGTGCAAGTCTTTGTTATCACACTATTTGTCCAAACATGCCGATGATGAGCGAACGCCTGGAACTGGTCCGATGGCTCACTTACAAAATGAAGCAGGCTGTCATGGAAAATATGTCTGATGCTTTGTAGCAGCTGTTTAAACCGAACTGACCCCTTCCAAAAATCAACTTTGTTGGAAAAAATATTTCAAATAAAAGTAATAGTTCTGCATGTTAATTGTATACCAAGTGTAAAGAAAATCTTTGGAACCGTTTTGGAGAAAATCACGAAAAACTTTGTTGCTGCATTTTGCCCAAAACCTTCATGTCAGGATGTGGTCGCAATATCTAAACGGAATTCCAAGTTTGAGCTTTCTGCAATTTTACTTTTTTTGAGAGATTTGGTTTACAGGTACACACGTATTGTGACCACATTCGCTAAAAAACATTTTTATCGTGCCGTGGGGGGGGCCTTAGAACACGTGTTTCCGGTGAAAATTAAATTTCCAAATTTGTATATGATCGGAAATACTTTGCCTGAGAAAGTGAAAGTGAGAGAAAGTGAAAATGCTTGGAATGCAGACGGTTTTATCGAATTTTGGAAAGGAAAACCTAAATGGAGTCTAAATGTTGCTCCTTAAATGGAAAGGTTTTAGTTGGAAAATGCTTGTTAATGTTTTTAATAAAGCTATAAATATAAATGAAGGTATATTGTAGTTTATTTTTAGAAATACTTTTATTATGAATGGAGAACGAGAAGTGAAGAAAAAGAAAAAAGAAACTAAATAAAAACTTGTCTAACTAACATTCACACAACCTACGCTCCAGGTTTATTTTTAAAGTTCATACTTTTAAGTATAGGTGCGTTAGTAGTGTGTTTAGTATTTTAAAATGCGGGGGATGTTACACTAAATTACCTATGACGATCGTCATCACCGTTTTCACTTCATTTCTCTACGTCTTTCTCTCTTTACCACATTTCTCGTTTTTTTTTTTGAGAGTGTTTTTTTTCTGTGAATCAATTGTCTGTGTAAATTTTTCGCCTTCAAAAAAAAAATGGTTTATATAGAAGAGTGTTTAAATAAAATTAAGTTGGTCACGATTTTTTTATTGACAATTTGTTAAACAATTCTGTAAAAAGGTTCAACAGTTACAATCAGTACAAAATTTAAACAGATGAAATAATGTTTTTGGTGTTCGTTACGACCGCTGTATTCAATGTTGAAAATGGATTTTGAGGTTCGGTCATACAAAAGAACTCTTTTTTAAATTTCTACCGACGTTTCGGCAAATTTATTGCCTTCTTCAGGGTCTGTACAAAGGTTGAAATACAAATCAATAAAAAATAGAACCAACAGAAAATATGAACTTAAACTAAATTATCTATTAATTTTAGAACAGACACCAAAAACCTATCCCTCAGTTATAACAATCTCCTGGAATTTCCAAAACAACATACAGACTAAGACACGGTTTTCCCATCCTCTCTGCTAGCCCTTTATAAACCTTGACCCATCCAATGTCCGTAACACTTGGTGATGATATGTCACAGGTTATACTAGATTAATTACTACTGGAATTCTAACTAAAAAATTTTTGTAAGTACATTTCCTAAGTTATTTTCATACTGTACTCATATATGCCACACATATATTTTTTTATTAGTTAGTATTATTTAATAGTTTGATTTAGTTTAATATTGATCTGGTCTACAATAATTAAAATAAATTTAATTGTACTCTATATATATCATACTTTGTACTTAGTTTATTTATATTGTTTAAAAAAATTTTATTCTGGAAATATTTAGTTTAAGTTCATATTTTCTGTTGGTCTATTTTTTTTGATTTGTATTTCAACCTTTGTACAGACCCTGAAGAAGGCAATAAATTTGCCGAAACGTCGGTAGAAATTTAAAAATCTGGTGTGAAACACTCACACAACTTTCTC